>PVKU01011740.1:0-40995 GCA_004027475.1 Anoura caudifer | reverse complement strand
CCCTCCCACCCACATTCCCCCCTTTAGTTCATGCCCATGTGTCATAAGTTCTTTAGCTTCTACATTTCCCACACTATTCTTGCCCTCCCCCTGTCTATTTTCTACCCACCATCTGTGCTACTTGTTCTATGTACCTTGTCCCCCTCTCTCCTCCTCCCACTCCCCTATTGCTAACCCTCCATGTGATCTCCATTTCTGTATTTCTGCTCCTGTTGTAGTGGTTTGCTTAGTTGGCTTTTGTTTTAGGTGTGGTTGTTAATACCTGTGAGTTTGCTGTCTTTTTACTGTTCATATTTTTTATCTTCTTTTTCTTAGATAAGTCCCTTTAACATTTCATATAATAAGGGCTTGGTGATGATGAACACCTTTAACTTGACCTTATCTGAGAAGCACTTTATCTTCCCTTCCATTCTAAATGACAGCTTTGCTGGATAGAGCAATCTGGGATGTAGGTCTTTGATTTTCATGACTTGGAATACCTCTTTCCAGCCCCTTCTTGCCTGTAAGGTCTCTTTTGAGAAATCCGCTGACAGTCTGATGGGAACACCTTTGTAGGTGACTGTCCCCTTACCCCTTGCTGCTTCTAGAACTCTCTCCTTCATTTGAATCTTGGGTAATGTAATTATGATGTGCCTTGGTGTGTTCCTCCTCGGGTCCAACTTCTTTGGGACTCTCTGAGCTTTCTGGACTTCCTGGAAGTCTATTTCCTTTGCCAGATTGGGGAAGTTCTCCTTTATTATTTGTTCAAATAAGTTTTCCACTGGTTGCTCTTCTTCTTCTCCTTCTGGTACCCCTATAATTCGGATGTTGGGATGTTTAAAGATGTTCTGGAGGTTCCTAAGCCTCTCCTCATTTTTTTGAATTCTTGTTTCTTCCTTGTTTTTTGTTTGGTTGTTTCTTTCTTCCTTCTGGTCCACTCCATTGATTTGAGTCCCAGTTTTCCTCCCATCTCTGTTGGTTCCCCATGCATTTTTCTTCATTTCACTTATTGTAGCCTTCATTTTTTTCATCTTATTTGTGAGCAAAATCAACCAATTCTGTGAGCATCCTGATCACCAGGGCTTTGAATTGTGCATCTGATAGGTTGGCAATCTCTTCGTCACTTAGATAAATTGGCTCTGGGGCTTTGATTTGTTCTCCGGTTTGAGCCATTTTTATTTCTGGGTTTGTTTGTTTTTTTTTTTATCTAGTCGTTGCTGTTACATAGTGAGGGGTGGAGCCTTAGGTGTTCCCCAGGGCAGGGCAGCCCAGTCGCTGGGTAGTGACGCTGTATGTAGGGGTGGGGTCTGAGAGGAGACAATGGCACTTGCTTTGCTCTCTCTCAGATTCCAGTCCCTTCCACTGCTTCCTCTTTGCCTGGATTATCTGCGAGTGAATGTGGGACCACCCTGTCAGCCAGCTGCCTTGTGTGGCTTCACTGGGTCTACACAGTTGCCATCCTGTGCCTGGGGTCTGCTAGCCACCACCTGTGCACCTGGGGGCTGCCAGCTGCTGCTGCCTGTGTGCCCGTCCGCACCTCTGCTTTTTCCTGCCGTGACTCCGCCCCTCTTACCAGTCTGGATGAATGGTTGTTGGACTTCCAAACAGTTCAATTTTCTGAGTTCTGGTTGTTTTCTTGTTTCTAAATCTTTGTTGTCCTTAATTTTGGTTGTGAGAGGAGGCACAGTGTGTCTGCCTATGCCTCCATCTTGGCCAGAAGTCCCAAAAAATCTGGACATTGAACTTACTAGAAAATGACTAAATGGTAATGGAAAAAAAATACATTAAAAAACTTTAAAAAAACCAACTGTCTTAAATATGTTTATACAGCTAAAGGAAATCATGGACAAAGAACTAAGGGAAAACAGGAAAATGATGTATGAACAAATGAGAATATTAATTAAAGTATATTGTATAAAGAAACAAACAAATTTTTTGAGCTAAAAGTACAGTAACCAAAATGAAGATTTCACTAGAGGAATTCAATATCAGAGTCAAACAGACAAAGAAAAGAATCACTTAACTTTAGGATAGGACAATTGAAATTATCAAATGTAAAGGATAAGAAGGAAAAAGAATTTTAAAAAATAAATAGAGTTTAAGGAATTTGTTGGACACCATCCAGCAGACAGACATACACATTATGGGAGCTCCAGAAGGAGAAAAGAGAGAGAAGTGGATAGAAAAAATATTCAAAGAAGTAATGCTTGAAAACTTCCCAAATTTGATGAAATATGTGAATCTACAAAGCCAAGAATCTTAACAAATTTCAAGTAGGATAACTTCAAAAGACACACACAAAAACACACCAAACTGTTGAAAGCCAAAGACAGAGAGAATAATGAATATATCGAGACAGAAACTATTCATCATATACAGATGAAGTATTCTTAGTAAGCTTAATAGCTAATTTTCATTAAATACCATGAAAGCCAGAGTACAGTGAATGACATGTATAAAGTGCTAAAAGAAAAATTCCTGTCAACCAAGAATTACATGATCTAACAAACTGTCCTCCGAAAATGAGAGAAAAATTAAGGTAGTCTCTGATAAACAAAAGCTGAAAGTGTTTGTTACTACTAGATCTCCCCTACAAGAAATGGTAAAAGGAATCATTCACATTGAAATAAAAGGATGCTAAACATTAACTAAAAGCCATATAAAGAAATAAAAATCTCAGGTAAAGGTATACGTAGAAAATGCAAAAGTCAGTATTATTGTATTTTTGTTTGTGACTTCTTGTTCCAACAAGATTTGAAAGACAAATGAATACCAATAATTATGTCTCCGTTATTGGACACACACTGCATAAAATGCAATTTGTGACAATAATATAAAGATGAGAAAGACAAACAATATACAAGCAGAACTTTGATGTGCTATTAAAGTTAAGTTGGAAGTAAATCAAACTAGAGTATTATAAATTTAGGATTTTAAATGTAATTCTCATAGTAACCAGAAAGAAAATGCCTTTTAAAATATACACAAAAGAAAATGAGAAGGGAATCAAAATTATTTACTACAGAAAAAATCAGCTGAACATAAAAGAAGGCAGTAATAGCAGTAACGTAGAAAAGAGGTATAAAACATACAGAAAACAAACAGCAAAATGACAGAAGAAAATCCTTCATTATCAGTAATTACTTTAAATGTAAATGGATTAAACTCCACAATCAAAAGGCAGAAACTGGCAATTAATAAAAGCATAATCCAACTACATGCAATGTATACGAGACTCACTTTAGATCCAAAGGCACAAATAGATTAAAAGTGAAAAGATGAGATAAGATAGTCCATGCAAATAATAGCAAAAAGAGAACTAGAGTGTTTATACTAATATTAGACAAAATAGACTTTAAGTCAAAACTGTTATAAGAAACAAAGAGGATTGTTATCTATTTATTAATAGATATTATTAATCTTGTTTCTATTTATTATAATTAATATATCAAGAAGATATAATAGTTATAAACATATATGCACCAAACAACCGAGAACCAAACTATACAAAGCAAACATTAGTAGAATTGAAGGGAGAAACAGTTCTACAATAATAGCAGGACACTTCAATATTCACTTTTAACAATACAAGGGAAGAACCAGACAGAAGATCCATAGGGAAATAAAGGTACCGAAAACACTAAAAACCAATTATATCTAATAGAGATGTACACAACACTCCAACCAACAAAAGCATTATACATACTTTCTCAAGTGCATAAAGAAGATATGTATGTTAGGCCACAAAATAAGTCAATACTTTTTTTAAATTCAATTATACAAAATACCTTCTGGTCACAATGGAATGAAATTAAGAACCAACAGCCAAAGAAAACTGGAAAATTCACAAATATGTGTAAATTAAACAACACACATATCTTTTCCTCAATTAGATTATGTGTATGGCATTGATAATCCAATATAAAAAGGACTGCTTTTGTTTTAATTGTGATGCAGTTCTCAATTGCCTCATAGAGATACACTTGCAATTTGAGAATATCCAGGCACTTCTTAAAACTGCATTTGTCTTACCAAGGACTACAGAAAATCACTGGAAGTTGTTGGCTCTTCTGAGGGGAACCCTGTCCCACAGAGTTCTCCCCATCATGGATGAAATGAGTCATCCCAGACACAGTCTATTGTTCCAACAGGAAAGGGGATGGTGATTCCTTGTAGTGAAGAATGACCCGAGCCCTTCTCCGAAACGGCTTTTAATGGGATTGGTATGTGCAAGGGTATACAGCATACATGCATAACTCATCAATAAATCTAAAGGCTATGGTTACAGAAAACTGATATAATCTGTAGATGACAATTGAAGAAACAGAGAGATCTGCCTCAGGTCAGGGTCTGTTAGTCATGCTGATGCTAGATGGTTGGTAAGGCATGTTTCATGAGACAAGGTATTCACTCCTTATGCCTTGACCTTAAACATCTGGTTTATATCAACAGGGTTATAGCAAAGCACAGCAAGCTTCAAAGGATACAATGTATCCTTCAGGCCTGATTTTCCATGGGAACTCTTGGTGTTAGTTTTGGGTCATGCCTGACACCTGCATTCCTAGCATTCTGGTCAGGACTTACAAGCCTCTTTCAAGGCCTTACTTGCTAGGGCTACAGTCTCCAATACCCCACAAAATGGTCCCCAACACCCTTCTCCCCTTGGACCTTTACTGTACACTGTCACCATGTAGACAGTCCCGGGGCTAGTGTACTGAGTTAGTCCAGAACCCTATCCCAGCCTTGTCTCCTGTAGCCGAGGCCGGACTTTATACCTGGCCCACTGTTTGGCTCTGAGGAATTTTCTGATGAGCAAAGGGGACAAATACAATTCAAGCTTAGAGAATTTGGATAGAAAGGGCCTTCACTGGAAATGTGGAGTCAGCCACTTAGCTTTTTCTCACAAAAATTCATGTGAGGGTAGAAAATGGCAAGGAGACATGTAAAAAGGAAGCATGGCTCTTTGTTTAGGCTCCAGCCCCACAAACTCTCCCAGACATGCCTGATATAGTCTCCAGGTCACAGTAATTGGCTCAGCAGGGAAACGTCAGTCACCACTTTGGGGACAGGTGTCCCCAAAGGCTGAGCTTTACCCTGAAATCTGTATAAAGGAAGAGATGTGGTGCAGTTTTAGGGATTCATGGTCCTAGAATTTTCCCCCTGAAGTTGTTTCAGGTGTAAGATTAGAATATGTAAGTTGCCAAGATGACGTTGTAACATTAGATTATATGCTTTTATTAATAAAAAAGAAAAAATTAAACAACACACTTTAAACATCCTATGAATGAAAGAAGTAAACACACACAAAATTAGAAAATACCTTGATACAATCTGGTGAGGAGTTCTGGAAAAAGTATGTCCTATCAGAGTGGTACCATGACAGCCTGGAATGACTGGGCCTTCATACCTTCACCTAGCTTAATCACAGGATAGGGGCTGCTTGAGAATTTGTGATCCAGAAGAGGTAGTTCTGGAGGTTGCCTACTAATTGCATTTCCTGGGCTCAACAGCAAGTTCTTCCCTGAAGTGGGAACTAAGAAGCTCATTTTTCTGCCTACCACACACTCAAACACCTATTAACAGTATGTGTTAATAGCAAGCTACTTAGCTACTTGAGATCTGGACTCAGTTATGGCCTGCAGATAACGAGATCAAACTCTCAGAATGCTCCAGGTATTCCATACAGGAAGAAGGTCATAGCATTAAGGAAATGCATATGTTAGAAAGGATAGTTTATGTGTGACCTGCACACCTTCCTTTCCAGCACATTCCCCAGGAAGGCCTGAAGGATATCCTCCTCACAAAACCATTAGGAATGGGCGGTTAGCACCACTGAAGCACTCTGTGATGGTGTCTTCTTTAGGCTAAAGGTAAAGGTGGAAGATAATGCAAAGGCATAGATTCTCCAATCTTATTTGGAATAATTGGTACCTGGATGATAAGAGGCAGATGACACTGCAGTCACACTCAGGGATGGTCCTGAAAGTTATTGATAAGGGCAATTCTTTCTAGTGGGCAAAATTTCAAATGGTACCTCAATTTGTCCACTGTGTGGAAGAAGAGATCCAAATCACTGATTCATGAGCAGTGGCTCAGAATCAGCTGCTATTAAGGGATTTGGAAAGATAAAAACTGGAGAACTGGTGTCAAGGAGCTCTTAGAGAGGAATATGGTCAACCTCTTTGAATGGTCACAGAATGTGAAGTAATTCAAATACCATGTAAATCCTTACAAAAGAGATCCACCAAAAGCAAGACACTCAGTAATCAGTTATACAAGATGACATGTCCTGTAGCTGTCAGCCAGCCCTTTCCCCACCACCCTGTACAATTACCAAGTGGTGCCAGTGGCAGAAATGGGAGTTATGCATCACTAAGAAAGAGGGCCTTCTCACTAATATGGGTTTGGCTAATTCTAACAGCAGGGGCCAACACTGCTACAGCAGTGTTGACCTGATACAGCACCATTCTCAAGGGGATGGACAGCTACCTTTTAAGAGTTTCATTTTGCATTGGCTTCTTTTATCAGGGAAAAGGTAGCAACATGTCTTCAAAATGATAAACTCATACACTGTATATGAATTTGCCTGCCCTATCCTCAGTGCTCTGCCAGGCCCACCAACTGTGAGCTTGAAGACTTTCTTATTCATAGCCATAATATCTCTTACAACATTGACTCCAAACAAGAGACATATTTTATGATGATGAAAGTTCATGAAATGGGCTAGTCTGACTCCATGCTCCACCACCACCCAGAAGCAGCTTTATCAGAATGGTAAAATAGCTGGTTGAAGGCTCAGTTATGGGAGCAGATGGGAGGCAATTCCATGAAAGTTGTGATAAGCTGTCCTGCAGCCAATGTTCAGTATTTGGTTCCTTCTCCCAGTAGCCAGATAAATGGGTCTAGAACCCAAAAGGTAGAGGCAGCAGTGTCCATGAGTCTATCATACCCCTAAACTCAATAGAAGACATTTTGCATATGATCCTCTGAACTTGGAATTGGTGAGTGTGGAAGGCCTAGAAGCCAAGAGAAGAACATGTTACCAGGGAACATCAATTTCTACTAAATTAGAAGTTGAGACTGGCCCTGGGCCATATAGGGCCTCTTACACTGCTGAATCATATGACCTAGAAAGGTCACTGGACTCACCAGGGTGATTGGTCTTAATTACCAGGGGAAAACTGGGTTATTGCTACACAGCTGGGGCAAGGAAACACTATGTGGGCTGCCCAAGGGATTCTTGGGGGAAATAGTCTCTTAGTACAATACTTCCTTTCCAACAGTTCTCATGCACAAAAAATTGTGGTAAAACCAAGGCTACCAAGGACTCCAGTTCTGAGGACTTCCGGCCAAGATGGAGGTGTAGCTGGTCATGCTGAGCCTCCTCTCACAACGAAGATTAAGGACAACAAAAATATAGAACCAAGAAAAAAGAAAACCCAACCAGGACAGAGAGAAAATTGGATAATGTGGGAGTCTGACAACATTCACCCAGACTGGTAAGAGGAACGGAGTCAGCAGCCACCGGAGTCCATGGCCAGGGGAGTCAGGTCACAGTGCCAGGCACACAGTCACCCCAGGTGCACAGCCGGCAGCATTGCCGAACGGGAGCAGACCCAAGTGAGGCACGCAAGGTGGCTGACTGTGGACACAAATTCGCGCACAGATAAACCAGGCGAAAATGGGCAAAGGACAGACTGCGCGATACAGGGCCCCGGCACTGGGAAGTGAAGCCTAGAAGCACCCACTGAAAATACTTGTGGGGGCTGAGGTGCTGGGAGGGAGTCCCAGCCTCACAGGAGAGTTCGTTGGGGAGACCCGCAGGGTCCTGGAGCGTGCGCAGACCCACCCACATGGAGGTCAACACCAGAGGGGCCCAATTTGATGGGGGAAAGGAGGCTGAGGAGACTGGAATCTTGAAAGAGTGCGGAGCAAGCACCATTGTCCCCTCTTGGACCCCACCCCCACATCTAACATTACAACCCAATGACTGGGCTGCCCGGCCCTGGGGAACGCCTGAGGCTCCGCCCCTCACTATGTAACAGTCATGACCAGACAAAAACCGAAAGACCAAAACCAAGGATGGCTCAGACAGGAGAGCAGACTGGGGCCCCAGAGCTGATTCACCTGAGCGACCAGGAGGTGGTCAGCCTATCAGATGCAGAGCTCATAGCACTGGTAACCAACCTATCAGAAGCACAGTTCAAAACTCTGGTGATTAGGAAGCTCACAGAACTGTTTGATTTGGGTCGCAAATTAGAGGAACAAATGAAGGCTACAATAAGTGAAATGAAGAAACCAACAGTGATGGGAGGAAAACTGGGACTCAAATCAATGGAGTGGACCAGAAGGAAGAAAGAAACAACCAAACAGAAAAGAATGAAGAAACAAGAATTCAAAAAAATGAGGAGAGGCTTAGGAACCTCCAGGACATCTTTAAACATCCCAACATCCGCATTATAGGGGTACCAGAAGGGAAAGAGGAAGAGCAACAAGTGGAAAACTTATTTGAACAAATAATAAAGGAGCACTTCCCCAATCTGGCAAAGGAAATAGACTTCCAGGAAGTCCAGGAAGCTCAGAGAGTCCCAAAGGAGTTGGACCCAAGGAGGAACACACCAAGGCACATAATAATTACATTAGCCAAGATCCAAATGAAGGAGAGAATTCTAGAAGCAGCAAGGGATAAGGGCACAGTCACCTACAAAGGAGTTCCCATCAGACTGCCAGCTGATTTCTCAAAAGAAACCTTATGGGCAAGAAGGGGCTGGAAAGAAGTACTCCAAGTCATGAAAGTCAAGGACCTACATCCCAGATTGCTCTATCCAGCAAAGCTGTCATTTAGAATGGAAGAGAAGATAAAGTGCTTCTCAGATAAGGTCAAGTTAAAGGAGTTCATCATCACCAAGCCCTTATTATATGAAATGCTAAGGAGACTGGTCTAAGAAAAAGAAGATTAAAAAAAGGACAGTAAAAAGACAGCAAACTCACAAATATTAACAACCTCACCTAAAACAAAAGTGGACTAAGCAAACAACTAGACCAGGAGCAGGAACTCAGAAATGGAGATCACATGGAGGGTTTGCAACAGGGGAGCGGGAAGAGGAGAGAGGGAGAAAAGGTACAGAGAATAAGTAGCATTGATGGTGGATAGAAAATAGACAGGGGGTGGGCAAGAATAGTGTGGAAAAAATAGAAGCTAAAGAACTTGTGAAACATGCACATGAACTAAAGGGGGAAATGTGGGTGGGAGGGGTTGTGAAGGGTGCAGGGGAATGATGGGGGAGAAATGGGACAAATGTAATAGCATAATCAATAAAATATTAAAAAATTAAAACAAGGATTTGTGAGACAAAAAATAAAATAAAATAAAATAAAATAAAATAAAATAACTCCAGTCCTTTAGGAATAAAGATTTGTGTCACCATCATACAATAAAGAGCCTTCTTATCCAGCTGACATAGTTTGAGAGGAGGGAGAAATCAACTTAATGATGTCAATTTATACCTCATCACCAGCTACAGAAGACAATGAGTAGCAGAAATGTTTATATAAATAATTTTTTATTTCCATCTGTCCCACCACCTGCATTACAGTACATGAAGAGCATTGTTAGGGCTAACATTTTCAGTGTTCATGTGACTGAGCTGGCATTGTCCATGATGATATCTGATGAGATTTTGCATGTGTCCTCTGGAGAAACCATGATTTTTATTTATTTATTTTTTTTACCTGAACAAAAGACAAGAGGGTCTAGACCAGGGGTGTTAAACTCATTTTCACCGGGGACCACATCAGCCTTCAGGTTGCCTTCAAAGGGTCAAAATAATTTTAGAACTGTATAAATGTAACTACTCCTTAACCATTAAGGAGCTGAAATGACATTTGGCCCTTTGAAGGCAACCATGAGGCTGATGCAGCCTCCAGTGAAAATGAGTTTGACACTCTGTAGGGTACTTTCATTTCACCCTTCACACTCATTCTCCAACCTTCCCCACCCTATTCTATCTCTGAGAGGCATCAATCAGACCCACTGTTCTCTGGTTTCTGGATGGGATCAACCAATGGATAACAGCAGCAAGATGTTGGAGAGTAGGCTGTGTATTCCCCCACCTCCCCCACCTTCCCACCTTCCCACCTTCCCCACTGCTGGTCCCTCCACTGATAGTTCCTGTTGCAACCTCCATATATCTGCTCCTCCGGGGTCTGATGATCACCCTCTCCCACTGCTTCTCTAGCCTGACAGTGGTAGTGACTTCTGTCTACTGCTAGTCTCAGGACACTGGACTACTTTCTGTTTCTTTCTCTAACCATTGGTAAATATCTACTGCTTTAAATTTTCCTCAATTACTCAATTTTAGAGTGTCCTCTACTTCCTGCTACATTCCAAATTTTTCCAAATAAGAACTGTCATTGAAATTATTTTTTTAATTTATGAAATGCAACTTCCATGAAGAAAAATAACTGACCCTTGAACATAGTTATAAATTGAACATCCATGTTACCATCACCCAAATCAAGAACAAGAACATGCCATACTGGCTAGGTGGATCATTTGGTTGAAGTATCATCCCATGCACCAAAAGGTTGAGGGTTCAATTCCCAGTCAGGGCATGTATCTAGGTTGAGGATTTGATCGCCAGTCAGGTGATGTGGACCCCAGCTGTGTAGTCCGCCATTGTGGATGAGGCATGGGACATTCACATGGACTACTGAGTCTGATGGAGGAAAAGGGGCAGCATGGCTTTTCTCTCAAGGGGAGAAAAAGCCTTGGCCCTTGCTGTGACTGGCCTTTATTGGGTTTCTTGGCACATTACATTATGGTGCAAAGAGTGGGCAAAATTGTTTTATACTGTGAGCCAAATGTAGTTGCCTCTGAAGGATCAGTAGTTCTAATTTGCATTTCCCTGAAAGTTCTCCTTGCTTATTTTATTGGTTATCATCAGGTTCTGCAAAATTTGGGAAAAAAATTAATAAAAACAGGATGGAAAAAGCTATCCAGTGAGTCACCTTAGCAGATGCATGGCTTGTTTCATGCACACAGAACATTGTGTTGGGTTAATGACTTTAGAAAGAAAATGCATGCTAGGGTCATTATTTATAATCAGTAGCTACAAAAGCAGTATTGAAGCTGGCATGCAGCAACAGGCAGTGTAAAATTTTAATTGTGAGGCACTTTCTGGAATATGACTTTAATTGTCCTATGGTTACAAAGTAAAAACAGCTTCTAAAAAAGATAGGCCATGACTGAAATGATGATTTAGAAGTGTCTGCATGTTTGCTTAGGACACCCAAAATGCAGATGCTAGCCAAATTCCTTCTCCCTGACACTTATATGGCATCATTATTAATAACAACAGCAAATTATAAATCATCTGAGAACTGACTAAATGCTTAGCACACATAAAACAGGAGCAAAAAAATAGAGTTAGGACCCCTGTTCTAAGATCAATTAAAAAATCCTTGTCTGAGATCTACCATGTGCCAGCACAGTGCTGGGGCCTGTGGAGACAGCAGGGCTGCACTGAGAGCAGGCAGCAACTTACGCTGAGTTCCAGCCTCACTGTACCAGACAGAGACTCTGCCAGAGCTAATAACTACCCAACAGGACAGGATGCAGCAGACTGGGCCTCCTGGAAAAGCTGTGACTTCCAGAAAGTGGAGAATGAGTTAAATGAACAAAGGAAAAAGCAGGAAAAAATTTAAGACAAGAAAATCATATAAAAACTATTATTTAAGGCTTAGATTTAACCCATTTGGTGGGTTATAAAATCAATTCAGTGGGTTTTGAAATATTAAATAGAATAGAATAAAAATATCAAAGTGCATCACACATTGTAAGGGCAAATGCTGTTTCATTAAATGTTTAATGTGGTGTTAGAGAGGTAGATGTTGTGTGTACTAGGTCACAAGACAAATGTGTTTCCTAATGTGGGTCACAGTCCAAAAAAGGTTGTAAAACTGATTTAAAGCAAGCTGTTGTGACCTGACTGGTATGGCTCAGTGGGGTTGGGCATCATCCTGCAAACCAGAAGATCGCTGGTTTAATTCCATGTCAGGGCACATGTCTGTGTTGCAGGCCATGTCCCTGGTTGCGGGTATGCGAGAAGCAACCAATCAGTGTTTTTCTAGCACATCGACATTTCTCATCCTCTCTTTCTCCCTTCCTTTCTCTCTCTTTAAAAGTAAATAAATAAAATCTTTTTAAAATAATAAAATAAAGGAAGCTGTTATGAACTCATTGTAAAACCATAGAACCTCTTAATCAAATCCATTACAGGCATTCACATTTCTTGAAACAGACATCAGCTGGTAATGTGACCAGGTTCAGGAGTCATTTTCCTGTGTGGTGTCCCCCGTGCATGGTAACATCATGCATTTATGGGCTACTCACCATGCTCTAAGTCAGTGGTCCCCAATCTTTTTGGCACCAGGGATCAGTTTCATGGAAGACAATTTTTCCATGGACCCGGGGGCAGGAGATGGTTTCAGGATGATTCAAGCACATTACATTTATTGTGTACTTTATTTCTATTATTTTGCATTGTAATATATCATGAAATAATTATATGACTCACTATAATGCAGAATCAGTGGGAACCCTGAGCTTGTTTTCCTGCAGCTAGACAATCCCATCTGCGGGTGATGTGAGACAGTAACAGCTGAAGTGTGTTGCTTATGTCCAGTCTACTCCGTAATCTTGTTTTGGTTGCTGTCACTGCAGAAAACCCTGCTTCACAAAGATAGGATGTTGGAAATGAAAGAAGCCTTTTCAGTGCTTTTGTGGTGATCGCAGAATATTCTGCTTTAACCTTAATCCAGGATGTATGGAGATTTGAAGTCATCTCGAATATACTTTAAAGGACAACATCATTTGCGATCTCAAGCAGTTGATCCTCTTCTAGCACAAAGTCAATTCACTTGGCTTATTCACAAATGGGTCATGAATCCATTCCTTCCCATTTTGGGGGTGTTTTGTGGTTGGGAAGTAATGTTCAAACTCTTTTGAAAGCTGAGATAGGTGGTCATGACCCAGCTAGGAGGAAGAAGGCCCTGGCTCAGTCTCTTTCAAAATCTCTGCTAACATTTGAAACGTCAAAAATACCAATGTTCACGCATTGCCCCCATAATTCCAGTTTGGCTTTGAATGCAGCCACTTTATCTGCTGTGGTTGATAATTTTAACCACATCCCGAAAAATGTTGTTCAAGTGACATTTTTCAGCTAGCCAGCATTTCTCTATGGATGACACAGTGCATAGACTCACATTCAGAAGCGACCTCTTTGACCCAAGTAGTGAAACCAGAAAGCTGTCTAGTCATGGCAGCCACTGCATCCCTGCATATACTGACACAAAAGGACCAACTCTGTTTTCCTGATATGTAATCATTCAAAGACTAATAGTTCTGCAGCTGTGGTGTTGGTTGGCAACAAAAGTACACATGACATGTCTTCATGTACATCCTCCTGAAAAATATATCACACAAAAACAAGCATTCTTGCCTTGTTGTCAACATCAGTAGACTCATCAGCCTGGATTGCATACCACAGTGACTCATTAACTCTCTCTAACAATTGTGCCTCAATATCCTCTGCTACTCTATCAGTTCTTCTAGTTATGGTGCTAGTGGAAAGAGGAACATGTGCCACCTTTTGAACTGCAGCCTCTCCTAAATGTTCACAACAAATGTTTTTAGCAGCAGGCAGTATCAACTCTTCACCAATACTAAAGGACTTCTTAGCTTGAGCAATGTGGTTAACCACTAAGAATGATGCTCTCAGGGCCCCCCCAAAATGAAGGGTTTGTAACAGGGTCCAGAACTTGAGGTGTCCAGGAAATATAAAAATATAGGTTATCTTCACCCCCACAAGTCTAGACTAAGGGATGGGACAAATGGATCAGGGCCATTGAGAGTTATTCTGCATATCAACAGCTGGCCAGTTTCATACCTTATATGCAAAAATGATTATTTTGCATATCTATTACAGCTGGCTAGCTTCATGGATAAGTAGCTGTGGACTTGCTCTGAACCAGGGAGATGGGAGTGACTTCAACCCATAACATAACTGGGAGTTACTGCACTTGTATGAGAGCTTGAAGACAGTTGGCTCCACACCATGGGGTATGCCTGCCTAGACTATCTATGGCAGCCAAGAAAGCCTGGAAAAATAACATGAGTGCTGGCAGGTGTATCGTATTGTGGGAGGAGTCGGAAATGGGGATGAATAGGAAGATTCATGCCAGGATTTAAACCCAGGTGCGGCAGCCATGCATGTTGGAACTATGCAGTTTGGGGGCTCCCTTTACCATACAGCGTAGGAAGTAGGAGAGAGAACACAGGACTAGGGACGGGGACAATGTGAGACCTTGCAGGGAAGGAAATGTGTGAAAGGACTCTCACTGGTGGGCCATGAGAAGGTGCCACGTGGTTTTGGGTTAAGAACTGGAGATCACAGCGAAACAGCTGATGGTGCTGGGAACAGTGGAAAATCTGCCTAGCCAAGCACTGAGAACTGAGAGTAACCAGAATAAGTGAGCTGTGGACTTCTGGTTTTTCCTTCTGGAGGCCAGTACTTCTGATAGGCATGTTCTGAGGCTGGCTGACAGGTCAAAGGGGGAAGGAAGGACTGTGTGTGTTTGTGGGTGTTTTAAAGGACTTTGGGATTTTAACGAAGACATTAAGTCATTACTCTAAGTCTGTATAAGTTTTGAATAAATAGATCCTTTACTTTTCAACAAACTCTGGCACTGAGAGCCACAATTCCAGTTCCCTGGTGGCAGGCAAAGAATCCACAGTGACAGAGGGACCCTGTAATCAACCCCCAGGTCTGTTCTGTAACAAGTACACATACATTTGATGGAGTGGTGGCCTTCAATAATTGCTTCTGTTCTTGGTGCTTACATTTTTTTTCTATTGAAAAACTCCAAAGACTTGTCTTTTAATGTGAGGTGTTTGGTCTCCATGTGGCAAAGCAGTTTTGAAGGTTTCATGGCTTTGTTGGATAGCTGGTCACCATGTACTATATTATACAGAGCATGCTTAGAGAATGTGAATCGTGAATCACCTATTGCAATAAATCCATAATTTCAACAGGACTCTTGGTATTTTCTTTTAAATGCCATTTTCTTTCTGTTGGCAGTCTTAGAGTTCTCTGCTGTCTCACTATTGGGTATTTCTCCGCTATCAAAGAAGCTCTCCAGTGACATTTGTTTTTTACTCATTTTGGCTAGGATTAGCATGTGGACTTACCAAAACTGAGATAAGTACAGTACAGGAAAGAGGCACAGACAGAAGCAGTGAATAAAATAATGGGTGGGCCACAAATAAGTATTGGATTCTAATTTAAAGCCTGCTCCCAGGTGTAGCTGTACAATTGAAGTACATCAACTCACTTGCCACTATAAAGCCTGCCACCAGATGCAGCTTAATTGTCACTTACACTCACTGATAGGGTTTTGATATGTCTTCAAGCAAATGATTTATTATGGTCTTTGTGCAGTCAAACCTCTCTGCTAATGATAATCTCTATTTGTAACTGCTCCCTAGCACTAGCATCACCACCTCAGCTCTGCCTCAGGCCATAAGGCATTAATTAGATCCTCATAAGGAGAGCGCAATCTAGATCCCTCACATGCACAGTTCACAGCAGGGTTCATGCTCCTGTTGAGAATCTAATGCCGCTGCTGATCTAACAGGAGGTGGAGCTCAGGTGGTAATATGAGCAATGGGAAGCAGCTGTAAACAGCTGCTAATGAAGTTTTGCTCATCTGCCACTCACCTCCTGCTGTGTGGCTTGGTTTCCTGCTCTAAGTGCTTCACACATGTTCACTCTTCACAACCTACCTGTAAAGCAGATGCTATTATTATCCTTATTTTATAGGTGAGGACACCAGCACAGAGACAATAACTTTCTCAGGGCCATGCAGCTAGGCGGGGCAGAGTGCAGCTTGGAATTCAGCAAGCTCAACCTTCTTATTCACTAATATCCCACTGATCCCTCCGGAGACTGAAAGCTTTTTGAAGGCAAACTCTGTCTCACTGCTCCTGGCCTATTTTTGTTTATTATTTAATATCCCCATTATCTCTTGATATACAACGACTCAGATTTAGCATCATTAAATAACCATTTCATTATGCTTACAGATTTTTGGGGTCAGGAATTTGGACAGGGCACCCAAGGGTATGATTTTTTCTTTGATGTCTAAATTCTCAGCTCAAAAGACTTAAACAGTTAGAGGTAACTTAAAGGCTGGACACTAGAATCATCTGGAGGTATCTTCATTCACACATCTAGTGCCTCAAAGGCTGGGACTGTTGACCTGTGCCCCACTCTGTGACCTTTACACATCGCCTGGGACTCTCCCAGTCTGGTGGCTGAGTTCTGAGTGGGCCTATCTCAAGAGGGAGCACTGGAGGGTAAGTGCTTCCAATGAGCCAGATAGAAGCTGTAGACCCTTTGTGATCTAGCCCCAGAAGACATATATTGACTCTTCTGCCATTCTCTGTTGCCTGAAGCCATCTCAAGACCATCCAGATTCAAGGGGAAGGGACATAGATTCCCCCTCTTGATATTTTAAAGCCATCCCCAATGACATTCTCAATTCTCTTGGTTTCCAACTAGTTTGTGAAAACATCCTTGTCAGGACTACTGGGTTTCTTTTGATGTGGAAGAGTGCATAGCTAAAATTTCTTGTGATGCATAGGACACTTTGTGGTTAATAATCTTCTGTTCATTACAATGATCTGTAGTCTCTGTAATCATAAATGGGCTGGAACCACAGATATATTTACTGCCTTAATTTCATTGCAAGCATTAGGCTTATTTTAAAGTATTTTTTCTCCATTTGGACTGAATGTCTTTTATCTTAGCTTATCTTCAATGTCAATAAATTTTGCATTCTTTACCAGCTGGAAGCCCAGATATTATACGTCTCCCCTTCTATTAATCTTCTGTAAGTTGAACTTTATAGCTTTTGAATCTATTTATCACAGCAAGCTGTCCTTTCACATTTGTATGATCTTCCATTTAGCTAACCCAAACTTCATTTTTTTATCATTACTAAAGTTCTTTGTCATGTTAATAGTATATAGAATTCTATCTGAAAGCTGGCACAGAGTATCAGATGGCCCACAAAGAACAAATGGATGCTAATAATGTTCTTTGTTTTGTTCCCTCTTAACCCTAGGGTCCTTTGGTAAATTTATTCCCACAAAACCCATAAGGTCAGAGTATCTCTAGAATATTCTATATTCTCTAAGAAAATCTACAGTTTGGCAGTTCTCCTGAGTAGAACTAGGCAGTATATTCCATTTGTTCATCTCATTCTACAAAAGCTTTAGTGTTGATTTTATTTATGAACATCATCCCTAATTGATATAGGCAGAGCACATCAGTTTTAAAAATTAATAAAATTCATATCATGAGAAAGGAAAGGAAAAGAGAGTTGTGAGTGAGAGAAGGGAAGTGGGAGAAAGGGAAAGGTGTAGAGGGAAGAGAAAGGTTGATTCTCCAGAAAATTCTCTGAAATGCAGAGTCATACAAGGGAAGGAACAAGGTTTTCCATTTCAGGGGGAGAATGTGGAGGAACCAGGAGGTGAAAAGCCAGAATCACAGCATCATAATCAGGGTGACTGGGACATGTCAGCCCAGGGGTGTGTTCCTTCCTCTTCAGGCCCTGCCCTGACTCTGGGAAGGCCTCAGAAGTATGCAGGTTTGAGTTACATGCAATAGTTGCTGGGCTGGCTACAAGACATTGAAATCCTGGCCTGTCCCCAGCCCCATTGGGAGGATAGTCTATGAGCTGTGTGGACATTATAGGAAGTACTCTTTGCACCAATGCTGGGTTGGGCAATGCACAGTATGTCATGAGGATGCTGATCCAGCTGATTAAGATCCAAGCTCTCAGTATATTTACAGTCTAGCTGGGCTGCCACAGGATGCACAGCAAACTACAGCTCTAACTACTAATGCAGGGCAGGCCTGAGAGCTAAAACTGTGTGACTTTCCTGTGCCTGAGGTCTTTAGGGGAGTCTTCACCAAGAAGGTAAGGCTTGGGGAGGCAGTAGAGGGGCCATCATGTTCCATTAACTGAGACCAATCTGGGTAGGCTGGTTGGACAGAGAATGAACACTCTCCCTTCAGCATGTCAGAGATCACTTCACAGCCATGTCAGTTAGGAAATCCAGAGGATCTAGGAACTCCTCTGAGGTTTCCAGGAGGCACCCACACCCCTGTCCTAGCCCTCTGGCACAAAGAGAAGAGCCACTTTGTCATGTGTATGCTCTGCTTCTGCTGCACCAGACAGCAGGCCAGGCTTTTTCTGTCTGCTTCAAGTAAAGCTGTGTGTGACTCCTCTGAAGCAGTAGTCCTTCTAGGTATCAGCCACTGTGCTTCTCCCACTTATAAAGTATAGGGTGCAGAAAGTCAAGCCTGGTGATCTCGACTGCTCATTTGGATAACCTGAGAAAACCACAAGGAGGACTGGATGAAGCAGACATAGCCTTTATTATTATTCACATTGCAGGAAGCACCAATGGCAGCAGATTGGCCAAGCAGGACTGCACCTCCCTAAGTTTGAGACTTGTTTTGAGGGGTCCCAGACAAAGGTGGCACGTGTCTTGCACATGACTCTAAGCTACATTACCTCTGTGTATGTGCAGAGGGAAAAGGTCAAGAAGCAGTCACACAGGACAAGAAGCCACTCCCAAAAGGAGATAAGAAGGGAATTATAATCCATCTCCAAAGCAATATACACTCCTTCTGGCCAGAGGCCCTCCAGCCAGCACGACCCCACAGGGTACAAGCAGCATGACTATTCTGAACACCTTTCCAACCTCTCTGTGCCAGGCACTGGGCATGCCTAAAAACCTCCCAGTAACTGAAGTAGTCAGATTGGAATGACAACACCGATTTTGCCTGATGAGAAAACAGGCACGGAGATGTCAAGTAGCCAGCCCAAGGTCACAGGGCTGGTAAGAGGTGAAGGATTCAAAACCAGGCAGTCTGAGTTTAGAACCTGCATCCTAAGTGCTCTGAGGGGCTACCTCTTAACTGTGCTCCCAAAGCCTAACGCTGATGGGCATGACTCAGTTCTGCCAGTAGGGAATTTAGATACACCGAGTGTCCAGGTACTCTGGGCACAAGGTCCATCCTGGAAAGATGTTATTCTGTGGTACATATGAAAATCTATTTCCAAGTTTCAGCCAAGATGGAGCTGTAGGTAGAAATGCTTTGTTTCCTCAAACAATCAAAACAAGGATAACAACCAATCTAAAAACAATAAACATCCAGAATTGCCAGAAAAATCAAACTGCATGGATCTTTGACAACCAAGGAGTTAAAGAAACATTCACCCAGACTCTTAGGAAATGGGCAGCTGAGTGGAGATGACAAGGGGAGGGCCAAGTGGGGCTGGTTGAGAGGATCTGCAGCAAACTGGTGGACCACACACACAAGGCAGGGCTGGCTGAACAGTAAACTTAAGACTCAAAGCTAGCTGTAAACTCCTGCAGGTGTTGCCATGGCAGGAGTAACTCCCAGTCTCACACGAGACAGTTTGTTGGAAAGTGGGGCTAGAGCACAGCAAGGGAGCAGCACTGTTCCCTCTCTGGCCCCTCCCCAACAGACAGCACCACGATGCAGCAGAGAGGGTTGCCTTGCCCTGGTGAATTCCTAAGGCTCTGTCCCCTTACAACATAACAAGTTCACTGACACAAAGAAATATGGCCCAAATGAAAAAATAGATCAAAACTCCAGAAAGAGAACTAAGTGACAAGGAGATAGCCAACCTATCTGATGCAGAGTTCAAAACACTGGTAATTAGAATGCTCACAGAAATGGTTGAGCTCAGAAGCAAAAATGAAGGAACAAATGAAGGCTACCCAAAGTGAAATAAAGCAAAATATACAGGGAACCAACAGTGACAGGATGGAAACTGGGACTCAAATCAACAACCTAGAGCAGAAGGAAGAAATAAACATTCAACCAGAACAGAATGAAGAAACACGAATTCAAAAAAATGAGGAGAGGCTTAGGAACCTCTGGGACAACTTTAAAAACTCTAACATCAGAAACATAGGGGTGCCAGAAGGAGAACTACAAGACAGTTGAAAACTTATTTGAGCAAATGATGACAGAAAACTTCCCCAATCTGGTGAAGGAAATAGACTTCCAGAAAGTCCAGGGAGCCCAGAGAATCCCAAAGAATTTGGACCCAAAAAAGAACATACCAAGACACATCATCATTAAGTTACCCAAGATTAGAGAGAGAGAATCTTAAAAGCAGCAAGAGAAAAGGAAAGAGTTACCTAGAAAGGAGTAGGTAACTCTCCTTTGACCATAAGACTATCAGCTGATTTCTCAAAAGAAACCTTACAGGCAAGAAGTAGCTCAAAAGAAGTATTTGAAGCCATGAAAGGCAAGGATCTACATCCAAGATTACTCTACCCAGCAAAGCTATCATTTAGGATGGAAGGACAGATAAAGTGCTTCCCAGATAAGGTCAAGTTAAAGGAGTTCATCATTACCAAGCCCTTATTATATGAAATGTTAAAGGGACTTATCTAAGAAACAGAAGAAGATCAAATACTATGAACATTAAAATGACAACAAACTCACAACTATCAACAACTGAATCTAAAAAAATGAAAACGAAAACTAAGCAAACAATTAGAACAGGAATAGAATCAGAGAAATGGACATCACATGGAAGGTTTTCAGTGGGGAGGGGGGGAAGAGTGGGGGGAAGGTACAGGGAATAATAAGCATAATTGGTAGGCATAAAATAGACAGGGAGAGGTTCAGAATGGTATAGGAAACAGAAAAGTCAAAGAACTACTATGTACAATCCATGGACAAGAACTAAGGGTGGGGGGAATGCTGGAGGATTGGGAGGTGCAGGAAGAGGGGGGATAAGGGGAAAAATTGGGAAAACTGTAATAGCATAATCAATAAAATATACTTAAGTTAAAAAGAAAAAAGAAAAACCATTTCCAGCCCATATGTGCACAGGTCTGAAATACAGAGCTTCCCTTAGGAAAAGAAGGCCCACTTTCTAGCTTGACTCTTTTGCTGAGCTCAGGCCCCAGAGCTCCCACCAGATAAGAGGGAAAGTCAGCTCTCCTGGTGAGGGGGCAGGCCCAGGAGAATCCTTAGGCTGTGTGGCTCCTGTGAGCACCTGTGTGGCTCCAAGGGTCTGCAAGAAACACTTTAGCCCAGCTCTGTATTTTGCAACCTGCATTTGAGTTCAAACGGCCTGTGAGGATTGAATGGAAACCCCTGGGATATAAGTCAAAATTCTGCATGTGCACTTTTCTGGAAGGATAGGCTATAATCAAAATTTTCAAGAGGTCTGGGACACGGTAAGGAGCGTCTGGCTCTTGGAGGATCGGTGTTCTCTAATTTATGCTCTGTCAGCTACTGTAGGCCAATAACAATTCAGCACAACCCCTGTCTACCAAAGCTGAGTAGCACGGGTAAAGCACTAAACAAATACAGTAACTGCTCAAGAAATAACCACCAGCTATTCACAAATCATAATCAGCTGACAGTAAGGAATTATTCTTGATTTTTGTAAGGTGGAATGATACTGCAATTATGTTTTTAAAGAGTTTTTAGGTAGCCTCTGTTATAGGGAGGGAGGAGTAGAAAGAAGCGTGCAGACACCAAGGAAAACAGTCTGGAGTTTCCTTTTAAAATTAAGGATAGAACTACCATATGATTTATCAATCCCTCTTGTTTTCAGATGTGTACAACCTTTTGGCCTCTCTGGGCCACACTGGAAGAAGAATTGTCTTGGGCCACATATTAAATGCATTGTGACACGTAATCACACACACACACACACACACACACAAATCTCATAATGTTTTAATTAGATTTACACTTTTGTGTTGGGCTGCATTCATAGCCATCCTGGGCTGCATGCAGCTCACAAGCCATGGGTTGGACACCTGTTAGCGGAGAAGCATGAAAGCATTTATTTATAAAAATATACAGGGTCCAGCACAAATAACACCCCTTTTTTCTTACAAAATCTTTTATTACAAAATCTTAAGCATGTAATTCTGTAACATAACAATATCCCACTCAAACACACCATATGACATTTTATGTGAAATGTTCAAATTAAAACTATAAATTATTACACCCATATTACTACCCTGCCACCCACACTCAAGCAGGCGTTACTTCTGCCAGACCCTGTATGTACCCATGTTCACTGCAGTATTATTTACAATAGCCCAGACATGGAACATGGAAGCAACCCAAGGTCCATTGACAGATGAATGGATTAAAACAATGTGGCACACACACACACACACACACACACACAATCAATGGAATACTACACAGCTGTAAAATGACCTATTGCCATATGGATGAATCTTGAGGGTATTATACTAAGTGAAATAAGTCAGATGAAAATAGACAAAAAACACATGATTTCACTCATTTATAGGATATGAAACAAAAAAGTAACAAATGAACTAACAAAACAGATATAGACAACAGAATGGTGGTTACCAGAGGGAAGAAGGGTGGGAAGAGAGCAAAGTGGGTAAGGCAGGTCAAATATTGGGTTGGTCAAAAAGTCTATATGTTTTTTTCTGTACAATCAAAGACATATTTTTTTTATTTTCACAATAACTTTATTGATTTGGATGTTTTGAGTATGCTGGCTATCTCCCTCATGGTTTTAACGTTTGATTGTTCTTAAGTACTATCTCAATCTGATTGCTACAATCTGACTTCGGAGCATCATCCAGCAAGAAATCTCCCTCCAGTGCTAGGCTAATCACTGACTCAGGCTGTGAAAGAATTCACAAAAAGAAGTAAATGCAGAGGGCAGTTTTATTTTTATTTTCCCAAGAAGGAAAAGGCTAGGTGTGCAGAAATGCACCAGCCCAGACAGATAGAGGCTGTGAGTTTTTATTGGATCAAAAAAGAGGGAGGGGTTGTAGCTGAGCAGTCATGGCAATTAGTTGTAAATCAGGAGGTTTCAAGCTGATAGTTCGGCTTCAGTTTGTTTTGCTGTTATCTTTAGGTTCAGGGTCTGGATACTTGGGTCTCCTATGTACTGTTCATATAAGTTTTCAAGCACCTGCAAGTGGAATGCTTTTAGTAATCTTCCCATTCCTGAGAATAGAGGCTCAGGGAAACAATGGTTAATTATGCCTGACAGACTTAAGGAAAGAGAGCTAGCACTGGTAAAGAGGGCCTGAGAGGGGCTTCTTTGTCCTTTCATCCAGCACAAAACTTCACAAACCACTTTTGACACGTTCAATCAGTCACAGCACCTTCTCCCTACACTGCGCATTTTTCTTTTTGCGTTTCAGTTGCGTATTTACCTTTCTTGAATAAATAAAGCATAACATACCAAAAATGTTGTGTATTTTCTTCCATCTTCAGTATTAAAATGGCTACACAAACATGCACCAATTTTGATAAGTTTTTTTTAAATGCATGCTGATATGAGTTATAACAATAAATCTAGCAAAATTGTTTTTGAATGAAGTTAAAGACAACTAAGAGCTACTAGAGCCACGTTAGGAGGAAAAAAAACAAACCAACTTTTTGGCCAACCCAATACATGGTGACTAGACTTAAGGTGGTGAGCACTCAGTATAGTATACAGATAACGAATTGTAATGTTGTACACCTGAAGTTTATGTAATGTCATTCACCAGTGTTACCTCAATAAATAAAATTTTAAAAAAGAAAGGAAGGAAAGAAGGAAGAAAAAAGTTTGAAGCTGGAGCTGAGCACTTGTGGGTTCATTATACTATTCTCTCTATGTCTGATTTTTTAAAATTCCATAATAAAAATGTAAACATGTAAATAAATCAAAGCTACTCCTAATAACAAGGCTCAATGACTAAGCCAAGCAAAAGTGTTACTTCTCCCGGAAAGGGAAACCTACAGGACTCGCCACTCCCCGCAGGCCCGTGGAGGGCAGCATGGGTCTGTCCCACCCTCCACCTTTGCCCCATCTCAGTAGGAAGGAAGACTAGCAAGACATGGCCCCTCTTCCAATGCTCAGGATCCCGGCGTTCTCCTCCCGCTTGCCTCGCACTAGCCCGCGGTCTGGCACTGGACTTTCCCGGTGGCAGTCCTGCTATTCCTGTAACGGCCGGCCGTCAGGTGGAAAGGTATCTGTGGATGGAGAGGACGTAGTTGGAACATCTCCAGAGTTGTACAGGTGACGCAGAGTCTGGCATTTTCCTGAATTGCTCGTGGGGTGTGGGGGTGGTTGTAAAGGATCCTGATTAGGAAGAAGGAATAAGTGCACACATGAACACACGCCTCCCTTCCTCCTTGTTTTCCTTTCCCTCACGGCGCCCCCCACCACCCAGGGGCTGTACCCTGGTCCCTCTGGGGAGGTTTTCGGGCTGAGGACCCAGGAGGACAGCTCCCTGGAGGGTGGCGGGCCGGAGGGTTGACTCGAACCCGGGTCGCGGCAGTCCGGTGGCGGGCGCCGCAGCCGCCGCCGCTCCTCTCCCACGCCGCTCCCCGCTCCCCCTCCGGCCCCTCCTCCGGGTCTCCCAACCCCGCCCCCATCCTCCTTCCTTCGAGTCGCGGCAGCAGCGCCTCCTGAAGCAGCAGGCAGCGCATAGGCCGCGTATCCTTTGTCTGGAGGCAGACGGGCGACGCGGCCCAGTGCAGGAGTAAGTGATCCGCGGCCGGGCGGAGGGGGCCAGGGTCTGGGTGCTCCGTGCGGCGGATGCTGGGCCCCCAGGTCACTGCGCCTCGTACGGCCCCTGGAGCTTGAGCGGGGGTGTGGTGGTCGGGGGCTCTACAGTGCCCGCCTTCGGAGCGCGGGCAGCGCAAAGGGGCCACCACCGAGTGGTCGCGGGGAGCGCTGCTGCGGGGCCGCGGGGCTCGGGCACGGGTGCCGGTGCCCAGGGCGCCGTAATGTTGCGCGCGCGGACTGCAGCTTGGGTGCAAATCCTGTCGGCTGAGTTTCTCCGGGCATAGGCACGCGGGAACCGAGGAGGCAGAGAAGACAGGCAGTGTTGGAGAAGCGGGAGAGGAGGCGGCCAACATCACTATCATCACCACCGTCACAACCATCACCAGCCATCTCCATCACCATCACTGACGGTCGTCCATCCCGGCCCGCCCCCAACCTCTCCTTCCCTCTCGTTTTCCTGTGTCTCGCCAGCTTTATCAGATTATTTCCTTTTCACGGGTAATACTTTGAAAAAGCGACAGTCTCTCACATTAGGAATAAGTACATCTGCTATGGGACATTCTGACATCTTGGCAGTTGCCGGTTACCTCAGTTTTCCCATCAAAAAAAAGGGGGCACGGTGATGCTTCATTCCTCCTAGTAGACTGAGACAGCTGGAGCGCTTTCAGTTTTGCTAATCATGCTACTGGAAAGGTTTTATATATTAAAATTTGTTTTCTTTTACTTGGTCATGATGATGATGATGATGACGATACAGTAATGTCTTCACTAAATTAGAGAACCAGGAATTTTGCAATTTTCTCTCTTTTGATTTTTGAGTGTCAAAACACCAGTAGCAAATAGAGACATGAGGAACATGAAACTTTGACTAAAATAATACCAAGAATAGAAGCAAAACAGATACTTTGTAGAAAAATCACCGGACTGAGGCAATGACTAAAGAAAGTGACATTGTGGTTGTTGGTGGCTCTAAATTTCATTACTTTGAATGTAGATAGTGTCTCCTGGGTGTTTTTCACCCGACCCGAAGAATGTTTTATTTGCTGTTTCAGACACACACACCAACAGAGACTGCCAGATTATATGGAAGCCCAGCAGGAGGGAGCACAGGGACCTTGTTAGGAAAAGTAATTTACAGAAAACAAGCTCCTAGGGCTTCTGCTTTTGTGCCTACTGGTTAGAAAATGAACCTTGAACTTCTGTGCTTCATGTTCCAATCTAAGAAAGACAGCTAGACAATCCTAAATTTCTTCACATGCTTGGAAAATTTCCTTCTCCCAAAGTCAGGATAGCAGGACTCCTTTAATAGGGCAATGAAGGAGTCCCATATGTTCTGGTTCATTGCTACAGTTTGAGAAAGAAAGTGATAGATAATATTAACAACAATGCAGACCCAGCTGAACAGCAGTTTAAGATACTGCAAACACTGCAATTTTAACTATACAGCATTAACTCAAACCTCTCTAAGTTGCAAAATGGGGTTTTTCAAAGAGCATATGTCATTCTGTGGAGATGACTTTGGAATAATTTCTTTCCCTAAAGATATTTTAGGGCCTTTAAGTAAGTGGAGTCGATCTAAAACAATCACATTTTCAGAACAAATACTTAAAGAATTACTTCACAATGCTTGTAATTCTGGATCTTTGGGAAATACTTAGCATCTTAAGGAACTTTGATATCTTTGGTTGTTGCTGAATTCTATTGTTATATGCCACACAAAAATGTTTTAGCCCATATGAATATTTATATCCCCAAATGAATTATGATTTTTAAACAATTCATTTCTTTTTATTGAGGAATGATTTACATACATAAAATTCACAGCTCTTCAATGTACAGCTTGATGAAATTTTACCTATGTATACCCCCATATAGCCAACACCCAGAAGAGGTTACAGGGTATTTCCATTGTCCCAGAGTGTACCCTCATGCCCCTTCCCAGACATAACTGCTACTCTGCCTGCTGTCAACACAGAAACATATTTTATTTTATAATCATTCTTAAATAATTTTTTAAAAAATTGCCCCTTAAATCTAGTTGGCCTATTCCATTAGCAAATATGACAGTCCAGGTCCTGGGCACTGTACTATGTACACATGAGCCTTCCCCTGAAGAGGTAAGTTAGGCAGGTAATTAAACAAAAGGTTATCACCGCACCATATGTGAAGATACAGAGGGTCACAGGAACTCAAGGCAGGCCCTATCCCAATTTTGCAGGTGTCCTGGTTTTTTTGAGGGGGAAAAGGAAGGCTTCCTGGAGGGTGTGACTTTTTAAGTTGGGATCTGAAATATGAGTAGAAGGTAGTCAGCTAAAACATGTAATAGGAGGGGAAAAAAAGTATTCCAGCAGGAAGGAAAGTGAGTCATGGCTCATGTCAACATAAGAAACATTTAAACCTGTAGAGAATTTCTATGAGTTTATTTGAGCCAAACTGACAAAAATTGCCAGGAAGCAAAATCTCAACGGATGAAGAAAATGCTCCAGAGAATGGCAGTTTTGTACATTATATATTACAATCAAAGGAGGAGGTCTAAGGAAGGTAACATGTTATCCATCGGTGATAGATTACAACGTGGAAGAAAGCCAAGCAAAGAAATCTCTGGGATTGGATAAAAAGCAAAATGAACAGACACATACTTCTTTCTACATTTGTGGGTTTAGGATATTTAACAATTAAAACAACAACAATGAGGGCTTTTGTGGTCTCTGCTCTGGTGCAGTGAGGGGTTGGGAAAAAAGGAAATCACCCTGACATTCCAAAGGTATGTTATTGTAGATGCAAAAAGACAATAGACAGGCTCAGTTAAGGTAAAGATTGACCTTTGTCAGGGAAGATACTGGCCTAGGACATGACCACCTGCCATGTCTTGCTTTTAGTTAGAATGTTTTAAATTCAGCCTTCCTGTGTGGTTACGTTGGTGGTGAAATGGCACCAGGTGTTAGACTGATGGAGTCAGACTGTACCTTGGTCCAGCAACCTCACTACTTGAGTTCTGGCAAAGAAAGAATTGACAGCCAAGACTCAGACTATAAGAGAAAGTTTATTGAGAAAGTCACAGAGGAAGAATAAGTGAGCTGTAGAAGAAATGGGCTCAGGAAACAAGTTACAGAGACAAAAGAAGGGCCCTTGGAGCTTAGGAGGGAGAGAGGGGCAAAGAAAATGCACCTGGAGGAAGGGGCTGGGGAAAGGTGCAAATATGCTCCCTAGAGAGCCATACTGGGTCCTTTGTCTTGAGGGTTATTTCTCTGGAAGACCCAGGGGAAGATCCCAGTAGAATATTAATCAGCTTTCCAGGTGTGTCCTTTCAGGATCAAGGTATCTACTGATTGGTCAGCACCAGAGCAAGGGTTCATTAGTCAATGTAGCTGGTCCTGATCACAGCAATGGTGTTTGTCTGGTTGTGCTGCTTTTCTGGGCCTGGAGCAGAAACTCAGCTGAGGCCTAGATGTATCTGACGAGTGTCAGAATCTCATTGTCTGTGGGGCTTATTGCTTAAGAACTATTCTCTGCCCCCACTTGTCTGTTGCACCTCTAAGGGAGGTCTAATGCACCTGATTAGCAGCATGCTAGGGGAGGGAAGGTCAGGGGAAGGTCCGAGCCACTTGACCAGACTTATGAAAGGTTAGGGAGTCTAAACCATATGACCATTGCTATGCTAGGGGAGGAAAGACCACTCTGGGTGTAAGGGCCTTGTTGTCCCAGTTTTGCCCTTTGCTAGGCACCTGGGGTGTTCCTCCCTGGTGACCTTTTGTACCTGGCCCATTGTCCTTGCTCTGTTCATGTCTGTCTAACTGCCTACCACAGTTATTTTAGGTACCTAAGTTTGTAAGGCCCACCATGCAGGCTTCCCCCTGAGCTTGATGGGTTTAGTATGTCATCCCTTTTTTCATCTACACTCAAAAATAACAGTGTGGAGGGTGGAGGAACAAAATTATGTTGGGAATAATTGGAATACAGGACTGGGGGAGAAGAGTGAGGGCTGGAGCTTGGCTCTCAGGAAACAGAGAGTGGTCAGGCTTCAATGGCAGGATGAGAGCTGGTTTCTCAGCTGACTGCTGTGTGGTGGGGAGATTATATGAGGCACTGGGTGGGAGGCTACCATGGGCATCCATGTGAGAGATGGGTAGCTGAGACTAGGCAGCAGCAGTGGGAGTGAGGAAAATGAATAGACTTGAAAGAATTCTAAAAGGTAAAAACACAACTTGGTCTTTGACGGGTGAGCATTCAGGGATGAGCCTTAGATTTATTAGATCTTACAAAATGGATGGATGATGATACCATTGGAAATATGGGGGGGGGAATCTAGTTTATATAATATACTTCTTTGCTATATTCCTTTCCCAACACATTTAATTTCAGCTGCCAGCCAGCTGGTGGAACATTTAGGTAGAAAAATCTAATAGGAAGTTGTAATAAATACTTACAGAGCACATTCTATATGCCAGTCTTGCTCTGGTCACTTGAGGTGCAATGTGAAGAGAAAATGAACTGTGCCCTCGTGAAGCTCACATTTTATCAAGCTGGCACTGCAGCCTGCGGGCTGTCAGATGTACATGGTGACTAAAAGCTTTAGAGGGAAGGTGGCTGCTCAGTAAATTTTAGTGAAAGAGCAGAAGCCTGGGATCAAACCTGAGGAACATTATGATGATACTAGAGTGGCGAGAAAAAGAAGGACAGATGGCAGGGAAAGCAAGAGGAGTGTGGCCTTAAAAAGTTTAGGGAATGGTCCCAGTGTCTCATGCAGCTGAGAACTTACATAAGATAATGACAAGAGATGGTCTGCTGTTGTGCTTCTCAAAGTGGACTCCCCAGGCCACCAGCAGCAGCGGTCCCCTCAGGAACTGACAAATTCCTGGGCTCTACCCCAGAACCACAAATCTGCCTTGGAAATCATGAGACTGGGACCCAGCAGTCTGTTTTAAGGAGCCTTCCGGGTGATGCTGAGGCATGCTAATGTGGGAGAGCCACTGATCTAAGGCATAAATTAATTGACCAGGAAGTCTTGACTGTCTAGGAAACTTGGTAACAGTAATTGCATTTGGGTTACATCCTGTTTGGGAAAATTTTTTAAACTTTTGTTTTATTTCTTATTTAGAAATTTCTAATGTTTTATTTTTTCTGCATGCTTAAGTTTTTTCCTTTTATATGCTAGTTGATAACAGATTAATATTTTGTTTCACTCTGTTCTGTATGATTTTTGAACTTTTGTTTACTATGAAATACATCCCTTTTTGAGGTCTCAATATGTGAGGTCATCTGCATCATTGATAATTGGTTCACTGCCCTCAACCCTGAAATTGAAGAATTAAAATTCCAAGAGTGCAGTCATGAAGACAAGTGGATCTGAATGGTAGCCTGAGAAAACATCTAGATGCTTACATTAGTTTTTCCCAGAAGTTCCAAGACTCTATCAGAAACATGGTTCTAATTATTTGAACTTGTTATTTATGTGAAATAATTGGAAGTGTGCTCTTTAAATTAATCCAGCAACATAATAATAATTATTGTACTTCTAATAAACTTGTGAAGGAGAGGACTTTTATTAACCAGATCTTTTCCTGATTCTTCTGTTGCTCCCAAGTATTTTATTTCACTTGACGGGAGGAATTACAGCATATTACTGTTTTGCCATCATCAGGGAAAATCAATGGGGGATTTTCAAATGAGAAGTAACTGATGTAGATATCATTCTTATTATCATTCCTGGTCAAAATGAAAAATTTTCTTTTTATATGAGTAAAAACTGGTAGGTAGTTTCAGTGCTTTATGAAGTGACAAGCATGAAGAAGGTTCTCCAAAGTTGAGTGGATGGATGGAGCCAGGATGGATGGATGGATCAGTAGATAAATGGGTAAATGGATGGATGAATTGGTGAATGAATTAGGTAGATGGATAGATAGGTAAATTTAAAAAGTGGATGGATATAAAGGTAGCATGAGAGAGTTTTTCTGCCTAAAGATGGAAAAGCGGACACCCTGAGAAGGTCTAGTGAAATGAGCTGTCCTGATTTCTAATGTGGTCTTGTATAGTTCCTTGAACATCTCTGAGGTCCATGTTTTAAAAGATGGGATCAGCCGCCCCACCTTCTGCCAGGTTTGTGGTCAGGACCAGACTATAAATGACCATGAATATGTTAAAACTATAAAGTGTTATAGGAGTGTAAATAATTCCTATTGCATGTGGTTAGATAATGGGTTGTAGTTTGATGTTGCTTTTAAATATGTTAGGACTGCACTTTTGCTCAGCTTTGGGGACATCCAAGTCATTCCTTGTGCCAGCCCACAGGACATTTTGGCAGGCTCCATTTACTCTTGTGCAGATTAAGTGATACACTTATTTTTGGCTTAATACAAAGATTTCCCACATGTGGGATGCAGCATAGAAACACATGTTACTGTCATGTTAAACCTGTGGCTTATCAATTAAAACAAGATTAAAACATACAGAAATAAAGTTAACTTAAATTTAATGTAAGAGGAAATATATGATAAATTATAACACAGGTGAGATTCAGCTGTCTATGGCAAAAATAGCTGCCACATGAATGACTAACTTTGGGGCAACTCTAGCTTAATTGATCATAGAGTGCATAAAGTAATCTGAGATTACTGGCTGTTGAGAATATTTCGCAAGCTATTTTTCCAAGCCAAGCAATCCTGTGGCACACAGCTATTTCGCTGGCCCCTCTGTTAGTGGTAAAAATCCTTTCAGATAAGCCAACTTCTTTGTTGTTCACAGAGTGCTTTCACATTCACTTTTTGCACGTGGATTCTGTTCAGTAGGTATTGTCATCACCGCTTTTATAGATAAGGAAGGGAGGAGGAGTGTACCCTATTGAGACAATAGAACCAAGACTCCAACTCAGGTGTTTTGAGGAGTCCAGTTCTCTTTTTACCAGAGAACTTCTCAGTAATGGAGCTACCAGCAAAGTGTGTCATACCTTAGAGATGTCAGCATGTTGATCTTGTATACTGTTGATTCTCTTGAAGAATAATCAAATGGCTGCAAATGGAATCAGAATGGGCCCATCCCCAGCAAGGGGCACACAAATGAGCATAACACCCAGTGGAAGAGGTGCTCCTTACCTGTGCTGTGGATGCTGGTATAAGTGTGGGAGCCTCCTAGTCAAGTTCAAGTTGAATGTTTACTAAGCTGGTGTGAGCCTCTGGCTGTACTGGCACACTCTATGAGTCTCTGGCTGCATTTATGGAGGACATTCTTGCATCAGGGACAGTCACCCAAAATGTGAGGACAGGGGGCTTTGTAGCAAAGCATTATTAGACACTTGTGACTTCTTGGGGAAGCAGTTTTTAGTCAGTTCCTATGAAACTGGACTTTGAGCCAACTCACAAGGGGAAAATAGATGCCTTTATTTATGATCAATTTATTCATACATCTTTACAAACGTTTAAGGAATACCTACTGCATGCAAGATGCCATAGAAATAAAGGTTTTTTCCAATTATCTTTTTTTGTATCAACTTAACCTTTTACAGAGAAAGAACTGAGATAGAAATTATCAAAAGTCAAAAGGATTTTTGAAATTGTAGGAAGACCAATGAGAACATCCTTTTGACTTTCATGTTAATTATTGGCTCACTCACTCAACTCTGCATCAGAACTGCTTCACAGCTCTTGGGACTCTGCTGAAAGCTTCTTTGTTGATGTCGTCTAAGCCTTCATGAAACAAGATGTTTGGATGATGACAAATTTGTTGTATATTTTCTGAGACAGAAGGTTTCTGTGTCTGTTAGTCAAACAGGTCACAACATGTCTGTAGGAGACTCTCAAATCAGGGTGAATAGCTTGAGGTAAGTGCACAGAACCTAGATGCAGGTAACCTGAGTCTTGGGATAATCATGTTCTTGAGTGGAAGGAGAGCAGGTTTTGGATTCACTCAGGTCTGCATTTGCAGCCTGGTGAGGCTACTAAATATGCTGGTTGCCTGAATGAGTCATTTTCCTTTCTATGCCTCAGTCTCCTTATTTGTAAGGTGGAGGTTATAATAGCCACTTGTTAGGGTATTGTAGAGATCAGCTAACACTTAAGCTGGAGACTTCCTGTGCAGCAGGCACTATGCTAAACATTTCTTCTACATTATTTCACTTAATCCTTACAACATGGTGTGGGAGGTACCATTGCTCACACCTTTTACAGACAAGGAAACTGGGTAGGTGAGGCACTGTCAAATGTCAGAGACAGAAGACCTTCAGTACATTTAGCACATTAGTCTAGTCTTTTCTGTCCTCTCCCTGGCTATGTGCCAGCCCCATTGAGCATTAGTTTCCTCATGAGTCAATAAAGAAAATAGAACCTGCCCTACCAGGGGTAGTTGACTTGTGGGGATGTTCAAATTTTGTGATGAGCATCCCCACTTTGTGATGGGAAAGTGGAAGCACTTTGTGGTGGGAAAGTGCCCTAGTGAGGCAAATGAACATGGTATGGCATGGTGGGCCCCTGATGGTGCCCCTCCTCTGATGACCTTAACAAGAAGGCAGACATGCCCACAAAAAAATGGGTCTTCCTATGTTTATGTCCCCAGTCTCAGGTGCCATCTCAACATCCTCCTATTCCTATCTTGAAATCTAACTTTGAGTGATTCTGTTAAGCAAGACATTTGAGCCCCAACTGCATTTCAAGGCTGGGGGCGGGTTGATACCAAACAAGAAAGACCTTAAAAACATTACCTCGATGAGAAACGTGCTTCTCAGTGGTGTATAATGGCATGAATCTCACTTCTGTCTAGGGACTCTTGCCTGCTGCTTTGCTGTTTCTGCCAAGTGTCACCTGTGACCACCAGTGATGGACATTTTTCTTTCTAGAGCAGCTCATGTTTCCATCATAGGCAGAATAGGATTTTCCACATCCACCTCACTTGCCTCCTAATGGTGACAAGGTGCATTTTTAGTTGGGCAGTTACTGCACAGAGACCCCAGGTCCCAACCTCTAGGTATGGCTTTTCTGGGATAGATGGACAGATGACTGAGTCGTTGGGCATTAGTGGAGATGAGCTCACCCTGTTGCCTCCAGTGGTATCAGCTTCTCCTTTTCTACAGGAAAAAGTGTAGAGGCAGGGCATGTGAATGACTTTGGTTGTGATTGTGTTTATGTTCAACACATAGGGGAAAAAACTGTGCACATATGTGCCAATCTGAATGTAGGTTACATGTCCACAGGCTGGTGTCCATTTCCTAGTTGTTTCTGGAGGATTCAGTTTATTACTCAGGAAACTCCTGTGCCTTCATTACAAAAACCATGGACTCTGCCTGAGTTTCTTACATGAGCAGGACTAAGAAATGCAAACATTTTTATAAGAATGTTTGTTTACCTGATGTTCTCAACATAATAACAGAAATAAAAATTAAACAATTAGCCTTATCAATAGTAAGTTAAAATCTTAATTTATGCACTTTGCTAATTTTTTCTGTTACCTCAAAGGAACAAAATGGATAAAACAAAAGAAATGTTTTAAAAGTTCATTGCTCATTGCTGTTAACTTTCAACATCCATGACTTTCGGAGTTCACAGGCAATGAAAGGATAGGCAATAGTGTAAGTCGAAAAAGCACCAGTGTTCTTCACCTCAGCAGGTTTTGTTACCAAGGTCTACTTGCCATATGGAAAGCTTTCTAGAAGATTCTGCCTAAAGCAGTTTCCCAGAGACAGCGTGTGGGTTGAAAAGAATATTAAACAGGAGAAGGGAATCTGGGTTTTACTTCTGACTCTACCTGTCTAAACATCTGAGACTTGCAGGTTCTTTAGCTTCTCTGAATCTCAGTTTTCTCTTTTATAAATGGTAGTGGAGGGAACACAATTGCCAGGATCCTCCCAACTTTGCAACACTGTGATTCCATGGTTCTACTCCTTCATGTGCCTTTCCCCACCTCTTTCTCGTGCATGCTGAACTCAACATCCATTAACTGTATGCTGTTGCCATATTACCCAATCATTGACACCACATGATGAAGGAAAAAGTCAACTATTTATGTTAAATGGTTTCTTTTTTTTTTTTTTTTTTTTTGCAAGTAGGGCCAGAGAGAGCTGTAGGCATGAAGCTCTAATTACAATAATATAATGCATTAGATTATAGCTGTTTTGCCCTATTGATGATCATAGCCCAGGAAATCCAAGCCCAGATATCTTTTTCCATGCTCACATTACCCATATTCCACATATGCAATGTGAGACCAGCTCTCCCAAATGTGAAATGATGGACTGAGGTTCATAGTTAGGAAGGGTTGGTGAATAGGATGATGGGGGGTGCCTCAGCCCCACATAGCATTTCCCAGTGAAAAACAATTTCTATTGCTGTCCTGGGCTCCAGTCCTCTGCATATTTAGCTCAAGGACCACTGGCACTATGCCCCTCAAATTGTAGGAGTGTGTCACTAGGAGATGCCACAGTATGCTAAGGGGATAACAGAAGGAAGCATCTTTCTAGAGTACACATTTTTCTTAAATATTTTTTCAGCCCTGGCTGGGTAGCTCATGTGGTTGGATTACTGTCCTGTAAACCAAAATAATTGTGGGTTCCATTCCCAGTCAGGGCACATACCTAGGTTGTGAGTTCAGTCCCCAAGCCTGGACTCAAGCAGGAGGCAACCAATTGATATTTCTCATTCACATTGATTTCTCTCTCTCTCTCTCTCCCTAAAATCGGCAAACATATCCTTGGGTGAGGATTAAAAAATATATTTTTTCAGAAGAAATATTAGAGCCCTGACTGGTGTAGCTCAGTGGATTGAGCGCAGGCCTGCGAACCAAAGGACTGCAGTTCGATTCCCAGTCAGGGCACATGCCTGGGTTGCAGGCCAGTTCCCGGCAGGGGACACACGAGAGGCAACCGTACATTGATATTTCTCTCCCTCTCTCTTTCCCTTCCCCTCTAAAGATAAATAAATAAAATCTAAAAAAAAAAGAACTAAAGAAATATTAGCTGGATTTTAAAATAAACTCAACTTTATCATGAAATAGAAGGCAAAACTTGGCATAAATATTTAATATAAAATAGAATGCTTGAAAGAAATTTCAAGCAAATAGAGGCTACTTTGGGGTATTCATGCAGGCCTCACAAATGTTCTTCTACTATTCAGGACACTTAGGTGGAAAACACTGAAAATCAAAATCATTAACATTCACTGAGTGACACAAACTATCCTAAGCATTTTTCAAAATAACATGTAACACCTAAATGTCATCTAATATCCAGTCACTACTCAGATTTCCCCAATTACATTATTAATGTTTTTTAATTTGATTTCTTTGAATCGGGATACAAATAAGACTCATACATTACATTTTTAAAAATATATGTTATGTATGTATATGTATGTATATAAAGAACAAAATTTAGTTCTATAACCCAACATGCCTTTACCACTTTTTCATTTTTATTCCCTTTTCTCACCCCTCTCCCCGCTACCATCCATCAGCTTGTTCTCTATGTGTATGGGTCTGTTTCTGTTTTGTTTTCTTTCTTTCTTTCTTTCTTTTTTTAGATTCCAAATATAAGTGAAATAATATGCTATTTGTCTTTCTCTGTTTGACTGATTTCCCTTAGCAAAATACCCTCTAGGTTTATCCATGTTGTCACAAATGGCAATATTTCATTCTTTTTATTGCTGAGTAATATATTATTGTATATATGTACATGTGTGTCACATTTTATTTTATTTTATTTTTTATTGTTGTTCAAGTACAGTTGTTTCCATTTTACCCCTACCACTCACCCCAGGATCACCCCTGATCCTACCCCTCCTTGGTTTTGTCCATGTGTCCTTTATAGATGTTCCTGAAAACCCTTCCTCCTTTTCCCCCCATTATCCCCTCCCACCTCTCTTCTGGTTACTGTCAGTTTGTTCTTAATTTCAATGTCTCTGGTTATTTATCTATTCATCTCTTGATGGATACTTGGGTTGTTTCCTTATGTTGGCTATTGTAAATAATGCTGCAATGAACATAGGGGTGCATATATTTTTTGAATTAATGTTTTGTTTTTCTTCAGTTATATACCCAGAAGTAGAATTGCAGGATTGTATGACAGCTCTATTCTTAATTTTTTGAGGAACAATTCTCCATACAGTTTTCTATAGTGGCCGCACTAATTTATTGTGCAGTCCTACCATGGTCTACAAAGGTTGACTTTCTCCATATACTTGCCAGCACTTGTTAGTTGTTGATTTATTTATTGTAGCCATTCTGACAGGTATGAGGTAATATCTCACTGTGATTTTAATTTGCATTTCCCTGCTGATTAGTGATGTTCAACATATTTTCATATGTCTGTTGGTGATTATACATTCTGTTTAGGTCCTCTGCCCATTTTTTAATTGGATTGTTTCTTAGGGTGTTAAGTTGTATGAGTTCCTTATGTATTGTGAATATTTTCCACTTATCAGTTATATCATTTGTAAATATCTTCTATTCAGTAGGTTGTTGTTTTGTTTTGTTGATGGTTTTTTTTTTTTGCTCTGCAAAACCTTTTTTGTTTGATGTAGTCTCATTTGTTTACTTTTTTCTTTTATTGCCCTTGCCCGAGGAGACATGTACAAAAATATGTTGCTAACAGCAATGCCAAAGAGTTTCTGCCTATGTTTTCTTCTAGGAGTTTTATGGTTTCAGGTCTTACATTTAAGTCTTTAGTATATTTTTGGTCTACTTTTTATATGATGTAATAAAGTGGTCTGATTTACTTTTTTGCATGTATTTGTCCAGTTTTCCCAATTCCAATTATTGAAGAGACTGTCTTTACCCTATTATATACATCCTTGCCTCATTTTTCATAGATTATATAATTGACCATATAAGTAAGGATTTATTTCTGGCTCTCTATTATATCCTATTGTTCTATACATCAGTTTCTATATATCTATTTTTATGCCAGTACCATTCTACTTTGATTATTGTAGCTTTATAGTTTAGTTTGATATCAGGGAGCGTGATACCTTCTACTATGTTCTTCTCAAAATTGCTTTGGCTATTTGGATTCTTTTGTTGTTCTCTATAAACTGTAGGATTAGTTGCTTTAAATATGAGGAGAACTCCATTTGTATTTTGATAGGAATTTCATAGAATCTCAAGGTTGCTTTTGATAATAAAGACATTTTAACAATATTAATCCTTCTAAGCCATGGGCAAGGTATAGCCTTTTATTTATTTGTATCTTATTCAATTTCTTCAATGTCCTATAAATTTCAGAGTACAGGTCTTTTATCTCTCTGGTTAAAATTATTCTTAGGTATTTTATGCTTTTGATACAATCATAAATGAAATTGTTTTCTTGATTTCTTTTTCTTATTTGTTATTGGTGTATAGAAATGCAATAGATTCCTGTATATTCTGTATTTTGAAACTTTACTGAATTTATTAGTTCTAATAGTTTTTTGGTGGAATCTTTAAGGTTTTCTATATACAGCATTATGTCATCTGCAAATAATGAGATTTTTACTCCTTCCTTTCATATTTAAATGCCTTTTATTTCTCTTATTGTCTAACTGCTCTGGCTAGGACTTCCAATACTATGTTGAATAAAAGTGGTGATAGGAAGCACCCTGCCATTTTTCTGATCTTAGAGGAAAAGCTTTCAGCTTTTAATCACTGAATATGATATTAGCTGTGGGCTTGTTACATATAGCCTTTATTATGTTGAGATATGTTCTTTCTATACCTGTTTTGTTGAGCATTTTTACCATTAAAGGATGCTGAATTTTGCTGAATGTTTTTCTGCATCTATTGAAATGATCACATGGTTTCTATTCTTTATTTTGTTAATGTGATATATATCATGTTGATTGATTTATGGATGTTGAACCACCATTGCATCCCTGTGATGAATCTCACTTGGTCACAGTATAAAATGCTTTTAGTGTATTGTTGAGTCCAGTTTACTAATATTCTGTTGATAATTTTTGTGTCTGTTTCATCAAAGATATTGACCTGTAATTATTTTTTGTAATTATATCTTGGTCCAGTTTTGGTACCAGGGTAATGCTGGCTTTGTAGAATGAGTTGGAAGCACTTCTTCCTGTTCAATTTTTTGAAATAATTTAAGAAGGACAGGTATTACTTCTTTGAATGTTTGGTAAAATTGAGCCGTGAATCTATCTGGTCCTGGACTTTCATTTTTCGGTAGTTTTTTAAAAAAAATTATTACTGCCGTTTCAATTTATTGCTAGTAATTGATCTGTTTGGGCTTTATATTTCTCCATAGTTTACTCTTGGAAGGTTATATACTTCCAGAAATGTATCCATTTCTTATAGGTTGTCAAATTGGTTGGCATATAATTGTTTGTAGTATCTGTTAATGATTCCTTGTATTTCTGTAGTGCTAGTTATAACCTCTCTTTACTTATGATTTTACTTATTTGGGCTCTCTTTTTGTATTGATGAGTTTGGCTAAAGTTTTGTCAACTTTGTGTATCTTTCCAAAGAATCAGCTGTTGGTTTATTGATCTGTTTTTATTGTTTTCTTAAATTTCTGTTCTGTTTATTTCTACTCTGATCTTAATTAACTGCTTCCTTATGTTTACTTGGGGGGTGTTTTTCTTTCTTTTTTCCAATTCCATAGGTGTAGAGTTAGATTGTTTGTTTGGGATTTTTCCTGTTTCTTGAGGTAGGCCTGTATATAACTATGAACTTCCTTCTTAGAACTGCTTTTGCTACATCACATAAATTTTGAAAAGCTGTGTTTTTATTTTCATTTGTTTCAAGATAGTTTTTGATTTCCTGTTTAATTTCCCCTTTGGTCCATTGGTTATTTAGTAGTTTGGTCTACATGTATTTGTGTTTTCCCCAGCTTTCTTCCTGTAGCTGATTTCTGACCATAATGGCTGAACAAGCATCTTTTCAGCCATTGTGGTCAGGAAAGATACTCAATATGGTCTCAGTTTTCTTCATTGAAATTGAATTCATTGAGGCTTGTTTTGTGTCCTAATGTGTGATCTATCCTGAAGAGTATTCCATGTGCACTAAAAAAAACAAAGTGCATTCTGTAGTTTTTAAGATGAAATGTGCTATTAAGGCCTACTAAGTTCATCTGATCTAATGTAACATTTTTAGTACTTACTTTCTTAGTAATTTTCTGTCTGAATGATCTATCCATTGATGTAACTAGGGTTTTAAAATTCCCTACTATTATTGTATTACTGTAGATTTCTCCTTTTATGTCCATTAATAATGACTTTATGTACTTAGGTGCTTCTGTGTTGGGTGTGTAGATATTTATTATTGCTATATCCTCTTCCTGAATTTACCCTTTATCATTATGCGATGTCCTTCTTTGTCTTTTTCTATGTTTTTTGTTATAAAGTCTATTTTGTCTGATATGAATATTGCTACCCTCAGCTTTCTTTTCATTTCTGTCTGCATAGAATACCTTTTATCATTCCTTCACTTCTTCTCTATGTGTCTTTTGATTTAAAGTGAATCTCGTAAGCGGCATATAAATGGATCATTTTTTTCATGTTTTTTAATATATTTTATTGATTATGCTATTACAGTTGTCCCATTTCCCCCCTTCATTCCCCTCCACCCTGCACACCCCCTCCCACCCACATTCCCCCCCTTTAGTTCATGTCCATGTGTCATAAGTTCTTTAGCTTCTACAGTTCCCATACTATTCTTGCCCTCCCTCTATTTTCTACCTACCGTCTATGCTTATTCTCTGTACCTTTTCCCCCTCTCTCCTCCTCCTACTCTCCTGTTGCTAACTCTCCATATGATCTCCATTTCTGTGGTTCTGTTCCCATTCTAGTCGTTTGCTTACTTTGCTTTTGTTTTAGGTGTGGTTGTTAATATCTGTGAGTTTGCTGCCTTTTTACTGTCATATTTTTTATCTTCTTTTTCTTAGATAAATCCCTTTAACATTTCATATAATAAGGGCTTGGTGATGATGAACTCCTTTAACTTGACCTTATCTGAGAAGCACTTTATCTTCCCTTCCATTCTAAATGAAAGCTTTGCTAGATAGAGCAATCTTGGATGTAGGTCCTTGCCTTTCATGACTTGGAATACTTCTTTCCGGCCCCTTCTTGCCTGTAAGGTCTCTTTTGAGAAATCCACTGACAGTCTGATGGGAACTCCTTTGTAGGTGACTGTCCCCTTATCTCTTGCTGCTTCTAAAATTCTCTCGTTCATTTTAATCTTGGCTAATGTAATTATGATGTGCCTTGGTGTGTTCCTCCTTGGGTCCAACTTCTTTGGGACTCTCTGAGCTTCCTGGGCTTCCTGGAAGTCTCTTTCTTTTGCCAGATTGGGGAATTTCTCCTTTATTATTTGTTCAAATAAGTTTTCCACTTGTTGCTCTTCCTCTCCCTCTTCTGGTAC
>PVKU01011739.1:0-40996 GCA_004027475.1 Anoura caudifer | reverse complement strand
GGAGGAACACACCAAGGCACATTATAATTACATTACCCAAGATTCAAATGAAGGAGAGAATTCTAGAAGCAGCAAGGGACAAGGGGACAGTCACCTACAAAGGAGTTCCAATCAGACTGTCAGCGGATTTCTCAAAAGAGACCTTACAGGCAAGAAGAGGCTGGAAAGAGGTATTCCAAGTCATGAAAATCAAAGGCCTGCATCCAAGATTGCTCTATCCAGCAAAGCTGTCATTTAGAATGGAAGGGCAGATAAAGTGCTTCCCAGATAAGGTCAAGTTAAAGGAGTTCATCACCACCAAGCCCTTATTATATGAAATGTTAAAGGGACTTATCTAAGAAAAAGAAGATAAAAAATATGAACAGTAAAAAGACAGCAAACTCACAGGTATTAACGACCAGACCTAAAACAAAAGCCAACTAAGCAAACCACTACAATAGGAGCAGAAACACAGAAATGGAGATCACATGGAGGGTTAGCAATAGGGGAGTGGGAAGAGGAGAGAGGGGGACAAGGTACATAGAACAAGTAGCATAGACGGTGGGTAGAAAATAGGGGGAGGGCAAGAATAGTGTGGGAAATGTAGAAGCTAAAGAACTTATGACACATGGACATGAACTAAAGGGGAGAATGTGGGTGGGAGGGGGTATGAAGGGTGGAGGGGAATGATGGGGGAGAAATGGGACAACTGTAATAGCATAATCAATAAAATATATTTTAAAAATTTATAAGAAAGACAGGGGCACAGACAAGTTCACACCATGGGGAAAGAGAGAGACGGGTATAGAATGGAGAATTTTTGCCTGACAGCTGCCCAGATCTCTTCACAAGTCAATACTATTTAAAAGAAAAAAGGAAAGAAAGGTTAGAAACTAATCCAGATTAAATAAAACTAAAAAGGAAATTTGACTATGAACTATATTTTGATGATATTAAAGAATTATTGTTTGTTTTCTTAGGTATGCATAAGAATTATTTATTTTGGGAATATGTACATAACAACCTTTGGACATAAAGTGGTTTGATGATTGCAATATATGTGTAAATGATTTAGCATAGATAGATAAATGCACAGAGAGATAAAGTTAATATGACAAGTATTCCTTATAATAAAAATCAGTTTCAAATGTTCATCTGTTAATGCTGATCTGTAATGAGATTATACCAATTTCATCTTCAAAAATGTCTTTTCACATAGATAGGTATTGTCAAGTACTAACACCAATTCATGAGCATATAATTTTAATTGAGGATATTCATTATTTGGAAGACATTTATAAATTTCATTAGATTCTCTCTTGGTATTTGTCTTTTGGCATGTCATTACAATGTAAATTAATCACTTCCAATTGAAGGTTAAGTGGAAGCTCATTGGTTGTACAGTAAAATGGATTTTAAAACATGGAAATTTCCTTTTCACTTGCACTAAGGTCTAAAAAATACTACTAGATCTGTAGCTTGAGCTTCAAAACTATAGCTGTTGTAAATGTATGTGATTGAAGATCTTTCTTATTTTAACTCCTAATAGTACAGAAAAGGCATAAGAAGCTTGACATTATTGTGATTCAAGCAACATTAGTTGTCATCAAAATAGCATTATTGTAGAATAATTTCGTATATGTGCTGTTTGCTTTGTAATTTTAGTTTTAGTGTAGTACATGTTGTCAAGTCCTCAGCAAAAAGAAAATTAATTTCCTAAATGTGCAGTGTCCCATGACAGTTGAAGATGGTTCTTCTTGTTTGGAAAAATTTAATCTCAGGCCTGAGCTCAAACAAGTGCCATAAAACTTGATCCCTGTAAAGTATTCAGACTCCTGAGTGCAGGGCAAGTCATGATACTGAACTTCCTTTTTTGACAAAAATTCACAAAGCTGATGATGGCTAAGTTCACAAGAGTGAATGAAGTTCACCGTGGAGACTACCAGCTTAATAACTCATGAAAGATTCAAATATTTTTTGCAAAGTATCTGCCAATGCATGACACAATGAATAACCATACTGTTTAAATACTTCATATTGTCACAAGTTTTTGAATTTGTCCAACTAAATCTATTCCTGCTTCATATGTATGTTTACCACCTTCAGTTATAACACATCTTAGCAGATTCCACTTTGGGTAGTATTAAGTTAGCATCTGCTTCAAGTCTTTCCAAAAAGGCTTGCCTGTAAGTATCCATATCAACTGATCCTCCAGTGACTTCAAACTCTGTGTTACTCCTCAGATAAATGAGAAGTAAGGAAAGATCTGTAAACTCACCAATAACCAAAGAAATCCACTCCAAATCGTTTGCCTTGCTTTATAATTGACTGTTGATGTTTTTCCAAATGACCTCAACTCTTTAAGCAACAGTTCTCTCTGAAAAGCTCACAGTCTTAAGCAAGTTTGTTTTCTCTAAATACATTTCTTCGGCTGTTTCAATCAGACATGATTTAATTAACTCACTATCAGTAAGTCACTTTTCTAGCTTAGTTAACAAATAAGCCATTCTAAAGTTTACTGTGTGCAGCTTCGTGTTTGGTTTTCATTGTTGTGAAGAATTTCTGCTGGAAATGAGATAGTCTTGAATATTTTCTAATTTTCCTGACCATTGCTTTCTTGCGCATTGGGCAAATTGTAACGAGTGCTCATTTTGGTAATATCATCACATAGTGTCGTCTTTTACCACATTTATTTCACCACTGCATAATAAATACAACTTTGGGGATCTAATTCACTAAGACAATTCACACTCCAATGTGCTTTAAAAGTATGATAACCCATGTTCGTTTCCTGTAGCCTCTGTCACAAATTACCACAAACTAACTCAGTGACTTAAAAGAGCACAGATTCATTCTCTTATAGTCCTAGGAGTCAGAAGTTTGAAATAAACATTTATAGGGCTAAAATCAAAATATTGCCAAGCCCAGGTCCTTTGGAAGCTTTGGAATGAATCTATTTCTTGTTTCTTCCAGCTCCCGGAGACTGGAATGTGTTAGTTTTGGGTATGCATTACTTCAATCTCTGCTTCTGTCATACCAACTTCTCCAACTTTTCATATTTCCTGCCTGTGATCACACTGGACACACCCAGATAATCCAGCATAATCTCTCCCTCTCAAAATCCTTAATTTGATCTCATTCACAAAATCCCCTTTGCCATACAAGGTAAGAGATAGGTTCCAGAAATTAGGATGTGAACACCTTTGAGATAGTCAGCCTACTGCCCAAAATATACTGTTCTCAATTTTATATAACAAGTATGCACTGAAAAAAAGTAAATATGTAAGACAGTGTATAATGATATGCATTTTGAAATGCTGTCAACTTATAACAGCTCATTGCAATTTGTAGCAAACTGGACATGATGAGAATATAGTCTTTCATGCAAACTACTCAACCGTGATCTCATAACACAAAAGCAGCCATAGAAATACATAAATGAATAAGCATGACTATATCCATACTCAAATGTAAGTTTCATATAATTCTAATATCATGAAATATTAATCTTATTTTTATGTTTTCAACCATTGATAAAGTAAAAAAATTACTATATATCAGGCCATATAAAATTATGCAGCAGGCTAGATTTGGCCCTAAGCTATAGTTTGCTGACTCCTGGCAAAAACCTGTAGACAACACCACCTCTGGGCAAGACGTGCTCCTCCCAGAACTTCCGTGTGGGAACATCCCAAATATCTGAACATTCAGAAAAGTAGGGTTTCATAATTAAAGGGGAAGTGTTGCCTTAGTTATTATGATAGACCTTTTTTTAAATTTATTGGTTGATTTTAGGGAGAGAACAAGAGCAAGAGAGCAATAGAGAGTGAGAGGAGGGGAGAGAAGGAGAGAGGGAGAGATCAATTTGTTTTCCTGCTAATTTACTCAGTGGTTGATTCTTGCATGTCCCCTGACCAGAGATCAAACCCACAACCTTGGCATATCGGGATGATGGTCTTATCAACTAAGCTACCCTGCCAGGGCCACAACTGCCTCTTTTTGTCCAAATACGAAAGAAAAGTTATTGACTAGCAATAACCTTTAAACATGACTAATTTTAGGAGATATTTTGTCCTCTGAGTATACTTATGCTGTCCTTGGTATTTCTCCAGGGGAGGAAAGGGATTTTCGTACATGCCTCCTTCTTGTGTAGCTGCCAAAGAGACAACTGAATAGAGACTGAAATTTCTTCACTCACAAGAAGTCTTCTCTCCCGGGCCATTCTAACATTCACATTAGGTGAGAAGTGGTCAGATCTAGAGGTGCAAGCTCAGAACCACAAGCTTTGCTGTTGATTGCTCCAATCACTCCTCATAATTCATCTTACATGCTCATGACCATTCACAGGGACTCACAAAAAAGAGCTACCAGTGTATTTTTTTAATCATGTGTAGGTGAGAATGCAGGTGAATTTGCCTGTGAGTCTGTGTTTATTCATGTTGCAGATGGCTGTTATATAATGAAATGACAACTCTGTTCAAAGTTCTAGGAATGTCATTGATGCAAATTTTATCTTTTCTCCCATCACACCTCCTTCTTCAAAAATGTCTTCCCATACTCTTATTTCACTCAGATTTTCTGCCCTGTAACTATAATTACACTATATATTTTAAAGCAATAAAAAAGTGTTCCACTTAAAAAAAATACAGAAAGCTATGTCTCTGTCGTCACTTCTGATTAGCCCTCATCTGGCTCTCCAGAGGAAAAGGGCATGACATTGAACATCGAGGCTCTCTATTCAGAAAGCTGATCCTTAATAGCAGTGAGGGGAGAAAAAAGATTCTTTTGATCTTGTATTTTAATCTTAAATTTTAATTTGCACTATACAATTTTAATAACTGTCATCTAGGATTCAAAGCGCACAGAATTAAGTATTTTGCACACGTGGCATATTACACATGTAACTTCAGAATCCTCTGTATCTGTGAGAACTTTGAAGACTGCTTACTAAATGAATAATGACTAGCAGCTAAGGGCTGTCAACCTCTTCCTACACTTATGTGCCCTGGCCACAAATCAAAAATAGATGTTGAACTCCTTTTTGTACCCAAGCATAATATAATGGTATGACCATAATTAATAAACTTTATGTTTCCCATGGGACTATAAATAACCATATCTCTTGGTTTTACCAGGCTCTGCCTATTACACACAAATTAATAAAGATGCCAAGTGACTGCCTATACCATCCAAAAGTCTAATAATTAAGCTGTAACACTGCAAAATTGGGAACACTTCTGCACAGCATGGCCCTAACCCCATTATTATAAACTAAAGCAAAGTTAATGTTCCCAAAATAAACAGACATCAGTAGTTCAAGCCTATTTGAGAAGTGGCAATTTCACTTTTCTTTTGTCTTTTTGCTTTCTGCAAAGATTAGGTAGTATTTAAAATTGAAGAATACTTCTTTAAGAAATTATATCTTATACTTCTTGAATGCATCTGAAATAATGAATCCACATTTATACATTTACAGTTCAATTTGGAGGCAAACACTAAAAAGGCACAAATACGTAATACAATGAGCAAACATTTTATATTTTTCCAAGAAAGTATGTTTTTATTCATTTGTTCACTCAAGAGAAATACACTGAGAACTTCCCACATGTTATGCACTGTGCTGGGAGCTGAGGAGACGTAAAATTTTATAAAGCAAGGAGGTCTGTTCAGCAAATCACTGTTTACTAAGGAAGCTACACATGGAATCAGAGAGTGGCATGAAAGCACTGTGAGGGAAAGAATGGAAGAACGGCAATGGGCTAGAACAAAGGTGCAGGAGCATTGCCTTGAGGGAACAGGAGACTCCAATGGGGACGGAAGGCTTGACTTAGAGCTTGAAACAAGAGCAGCTCACCAGGCAGAGAAGTGGAGCGCCGCTGGCATTCCAGGCTGACCTGGAATGAGGAAACAGATACAGGGCGCCGAGGAATGTAAGATCCATTAAAAGCTCTCTGAGTAATCAGAGTTGCTAGACAATAAGGGGGAGAAGCAGATGATGTTGTAGAGGACATCAGGATTCATGTACACACACACGAGTATGGATCGTAGTTTCCAAGAATTAAAGTGGCTACCTAAACTATCTCTGTACACTTAAAACACAACCATATAGAAAAAAGAGAGCAAGAGATTGCTATTATGTTCTTCTCCATCTCAATGCCTCCACGCACCCACCACCAACACACACACACACAGAAATTAAATTGGCCCAGAATAAAGTATTCAATGAGTATAATTCACATCTGCTAATGATCTGATAAAATACAAATTATAATACATTCAAGCCTTTATTATCATGATGATTAACACTATTGTTGATTCAACAAATTATCTGATATACTTTGTTTATTGAGCTATAATTTACACATTGTAAATTAGATCTTTTTAGTACAAGGTTCTGTGAGTTTGAAAAGCATATACAGTTGTATAACTCTCACAACAATCAAAATGGAGTACAGTTCTACCACACACGCCCCAAATTTCCTTGTGCCCCTTTCTCCACCTTCCCCACCTCCAGCAAATGACAACAACTCATCTGTTTTCTGTCCCCATAGTCTTGCCTTTTCCAGAATGTAGTATAAATATAATCACAAAGTTTCTAGCCTTTTGAGTCTGGCTTATTTCATTTAGCTTATTGCTTGTCAGGTTCATTCATATGTGTTTACGTTCATACCTACATGTATCAGAGTTCATTCATGTGTATTGCTCAGTAGTTTTCCATTGTATGGGTGCATCACACAGTTTGTCTATCCATGCATCAGTTTAAAGATATCAGATTTTTCCAGATTTTGTCAAATATTAATAAAACTACTGTAAACATTACATAAAAGTTTGTAGGTAAATGTTGTTTTAATTTTTTTAGGTATGTATTTTGGAGCTGGGCCATATAGTATGTTTGTAACTATATAAGTGATAAACCATTTTCCAAAGTGACAGTACCACTTTGCATTCCCACAAGCAGCGTACAAAGGGCCCAATTGTTCTACATCCTCACCAGCACTGGGTTTTTGTCACATTTTATTTTTTTAAGTCATTTTAGTAAGTATGTAGTATCACTATGTATTTTTAATTTGCATTTCCCTAATAAAAACAATAGTGAACATTTTTTTCATTTCCCTTTTGCCATCTATTTCTCTTCTTTGCTGAAGTGGCTGTGTAAGGCCTCTGCCCATATTTTCAAGTGGGCTCTTCTCCTATCACAGCATTCCTCAGACAGTCTGAATACATGTCCTTGATCAGGTACCAGTTCTGCAAACAGTTCTTTCAGCCCACAGATTTTCATTCCCTTAAGAGCGTCTTTCAGAGAGCAGAAGTTTTTATTGGAATGGAGACCATTTTATCATTTTTTTAAAAATTGTGTTTTATTGTTCTTTTTAAGAAATATTTACCTAATCCAAGATCACAAAAATTTTCTTGTACATATTCTTCTAAAAGAAGATTTTGGATATACTTTTAGGTTTTGCATCAAGGTCTAGGAAACATTTTCAGTTAATTTGCCTGTAAGATAGAATATCTGGGCCCATGTTCATTTCCTTGCACATGGATATTCTATTGTTCCAGCACCATTTTTTTTCTCCCAGCACCATTTGTTGAAAAGACTCTTGTTTTTCCATTCAGTTTTCTCTGCAACTTTATGTAATATCAATTGCCTTTACAGGTAAGCCTGTTTTTTAGACTTTTTGATTTTTTTAAATGAAACTAATAAAATGGTGGAACACACTATAGTTCTACTAAGCAAGCTACCTGAAACGTACATGAAAAATAAGAAACCCTAACACATATATGAAGAGGTGGAAAGACCGAGGCTTGAAAGGACACCAAAGGATCTAAAAACGTGAGATGCCCAGATGGTAATACAGAGCCATCCTTCTTTGTTAACCGATTTTCAAGAAACTGGGGCCCCTCTCTTTATTAGAAATATCGGGCTGGATTCTCTTTCCGTGGATGCAGTGACTTCAACTGAAGCTGACTCATCACCTCGAAAACCAGACGGGAAGATCTGACTTATGGTGGGTAGATCCATTAGAAGCCAGCACACATTAGAGGGCCAGAGGATAAAGGACAGCTTTACCTGGCTCTGTGCACAGGGCTTGCGAGGTGTTGTTTGGTTTTTTTTTTCCCTTTTCCTGACTCACTTGACCTGCAGTGGTAGCACAGTCTCTCAAAGAGCAGTCTCCTGAAAGGAAGTTTCCCAGGTTCAAAACCTTTGTTCTTAGGCAACAGTGCTTGATACTTTAACTGTCCAAACCCAAACCTGCAACTTTTTTTTCTGTATGTCATCCTTGTTCCTTTGTGCAGTTAAGGGCATAATTCATATAAAAGTCATCTCTCTCTTTCGCAGGCTGTAATTCTCCTTTAATTAGATTGTAATTAAAACCAAATAAAGAAACATGCACATGAATAACTTCATAAGTTTATTGGCCCACAAAATAATTATTTTTTTCTTTGATAATCAGCCTAAAAGAGAGTGAGAAAATGGTTTTGTGCATTTTTATAGTAAAACACTAGTGTGTGTTTTCCGATGAAAGGCACTCATACAAGCAGCATTTTAATTTTCCATGGTATTGCTATTTTGACCTCTGAGCCCTTGCAAAGTAAAGTATTTATGATCCTGGGCTTCTTTATGGTATTGTTTCAATATTTTTGTAACATTTGTATTTCTTGCTGATGTTTTTGGCATTAAAAATCACTCAAGCTGTGCTGAAATATAATGGTATTCACTGAACCATACCATGGAAGGATAATTCAGTTCGGTGAGGTTATTCTAGCTCATCATGTACACAAAAGATTGAAAGAAATTGGAGAAGATTCTCAGTTCTCTACATGAGCAGCATTGAGCCTTTTTTCCCTTTAATAACTTGACATAGACAAACCTTCACATGAATGTAGAAATATCTAGTTTTAAGTCTTTAGAGCAAACCAAAGGAAATATGCGATGGCTCGAGGTATAAAGAAGCAAAGCACTGGTGAACAGTTGTTCTGGATCTCTAATTTCCTTTACCTGTTTCCCAGACAAAACTCAAACCTGAACAAACAGCTTTTAGTCCCAATTTCAACACATCCCTAGACAAGCCCCAAAAATGATGAGTTTCAAACTCTAATTAGAGTAGCAGAATATGCTATCACAGATATAAACCAGGGATGATCTCATTTCCATATATTTAAGTTTTTCCTGACTAGGAATATCCATAATGTCTCAGTTGACTGCCATGTTTGTATCATTTTATACATGTTTTGAAATTTCTGCCCCAAAGAGAGATAAACACAGAGCCTTTCTGCCTCTTATCACCCTTAGCTTGAGATATCAATTACAACAGCCTCAGATGTTTTATATTTTGTGTTATTTTCTCCTTGATTGGCTGATCATTCAAGTTTTGGCCTTGGTAACACAACACAAACTCCTCAGGGATGAAGTACGAAAGCTAATGGACCAAAGCACTGAGGCATGCTTAAAGACTAGATAGCTAGATAATCTCCCATGTACATATTTTTATCTTCAATTACACAAGACAAATATATTGAACTATGTATGACTGATTGAGATCTTAAATTTAGTGCACTCATCTGAGAGAATCCATAAATTCCTAGTAAAGATGGAAAAACAGATCATCCAAGGTTTACTCCCTGAGAAGTAAAAAGTAAATACTGTTGAAATATCCAAATGCAGTACATGGCTTGAGTTTATGGACTCTGCAATCTGACCCCAGGTTCAAAGGGGGGTGCCATGACTATCTATCCACTTCCTGGGTGACTTTGGACACGTTTCCTTTTCTCTCAAAAGCTCATCCTCATCTGTAAAATGGCTATAGTAATAGTTTGGTTTCTGGTTCAGTTGCTATAGTACAGGCAATAAAATAATATTGACTCAGACAAGATAAAAGTTTGTTTTGCTCTCAAATGGCATGCTCAGCATAACATTCTAATATAGCAACTCTACAGTGCTGGGGACATGGTTCACACTATCATGTGACTTGGCCATCCTCAAAATGCAGTTTCCATATTTTAGTCAAAAATGCTGCTTAAGATCTTGTAATCATATATGAGGTCTGTCCAGAAGGTATCCAGCCATGTAATATGAAAAAGAGACATTTATTGAATATACAAAGCAGGCATCTTGGGACCTCACACAGTTCTCCCAATCACCATCAGCTACCCTGTCATATTTTCCTGAATCTCATTGATGGTCTGAAATCTCTTCCCTTTGAAAGGTGACTTTAGCTTTGGGACAAGCCAGAAGTCGCAGGGCACCAAATCTGGGCTGTAGGGGGGTTGAGTCACCTGGGTGATTTATTTTTCACCAAAAAACTCTGCATGAGACACGATGCATGAGTGAGTGCATTGTTGTGATGGAGCTGCCAATCACCAGTTGCCCATACCTGCAACCTTCTGAATCATCCAAATAGTTTCCACAGAACAATGTTCAAGCTTAATGCAAAATTTGATGCAGATTCATTGCTCTACTCACTCAGTCATTTTGAATGCAACAGCCATACAGTATACATGCCCACTCAATGCCCCCACTAATTAGGACAACAGTGAAGTTGTCACTGTTCACACATGAGCATTCCAGTCCACTTTCCTTGGCTGCCAGGTTACACTGATGTCACACAAACCATTCTCATTATATTAGCAACGGCTGGACTTTTTCCCTACATATCTCATACATGTACCAGCCAGTGGGAAAGTGAGCAAAGGAAGAGGAGGTGAGGTACGCTATAAAAATGATCACCATTCTCCACTCTTCCCTGAATCTATGCCTCTTCACAAGGTGACTCTGTAGTATCTACCATAACGTAGTTCACTTCTCTAGCCCTTGAATCCATGCACACCTTATGACTTACTTTAACCAAGGGAATGCACCAAAAATGGCATGTGAATTCTGAGTCTAGATCTCAATAGCCCTTGCGCTCCTCTACTTCATTTTTGGTACCCTTACAGTACCCTTGTCTGAACAAGCCCAGGGTAGCCTTCTGGATAAAGAAAGGCATGTAGCACAACCATCCTTATTGCTTTAGTTGATGGTCAGCCCCCAGCCAATCTGATGGCTAATCACAGATGTATAAGTTCAGATAATGCCAGAAGAACCTATTGGCTGATCACATCTCCATTGCCAACCTGCAGAATTATCAGTAAAAATAAGTTGTTGTTTTAACCCACTAAGTTTTGTGGTGGCTGGTCAAGCAGAAAGTGGTAAAAGGAAAAGATATCACTTTCTTATTGATGCTATGACACAGAATTTGTACATATCACTTCCCGTGCCATTGGTAATAATTTAGTCATACAGTCACAGTAGCTGCCAGGGAAGCTGGGAAGTTTTGGCTATAGCCAAAACACATCCAGTGAAATTCCAGTGAAAGAAAAGGGGAATGGAGGCAATCTATACTGTGGGACAACTAGTTAAGTCTCTGATACCTCTATCTCTTCAGCTGGTTGTGAAGATTAAATATGAAATAACTGTAACAGTCTTGGTCCAGTAGCTGTAACCTAGAAAGGGCCCCCAAAATGTGTGTTGTCTTTTATATTCAGAATCATAATAAATAAAATTTATTTAAGAGGTCATGAAGAGTAGTCAGAAGTGTCAAATTCTCTAAACCTACTTCTCATTTGCCCATTATCTTCAAACAACCTTCCCTTGTCCTGAACTAAAGTCAGGCACCACACAGGAAGGGGGTCCACAGAGAGAATATAAAGAGTGGCACTGAAACACTGTGTCTGCTGATAGGATGCAGACAAAGCCTGGATGTCTGTTAGAAAAGATTAGATAGAGCTTATGGCATAAAGCCAGGGGACACAACTAAAGAAAGTTCCTTCAATTCTGTCACTGTCACTGTGTAATAAATAGAGGGTGTCACTGGGCAACTGTCAGAAATCGAAGTGGAAATGGCTTTTCTGTTCTTCCTTTTCTTTTTTCTTTTTTTTTTTTTTTTTTTTTTTTTTTTTTTTGGTACTGGGAGTTTTGTTAAATAATAAAAAAGGCAGCGGGTATGGTAATAAAGTATCTTGGCCTTGAGGAGAGAAAAGAACAGGTGTCCATCGCACGCAGCCAATCTCTGTGTGTTTCCAGTTTTAATGGAAAAGAAATGAAAGACAAGAACAGAATGGGAGATAGGCTGTGGGAAACTGACAGAAAAGAAATCTAAAAGAACAGCTTTTGAAAACAGTTTGATGGATGTATGCACCCCCCACCCCCGCATAAAAGATAATCATCACTTGTTAACCAGCTAGGTGATTACCTAATGGTAACAGCAGAACACAGAAGACATCATTAAACAAGTGTTAGTCAAGAACGCATGTTCACCTGTATTCTGAAATCTAATGTTTTGAGTTATCTTCAGACTACTGGATGGCCTCACATTTGGTAAACAGCTATTATTGAAATCTGCGTGAATCATTTCTCTCTCTCCTTCCGGAGTTGCTGCCAACTCAGGATTTGCTATTACAAGTCAAGTCCTGAAATAACCCCAAAACGTATAACTGAGGGACCCTGGGTAGAAGAGAGATTAAATAATCAATAAGTAACACACGCACAAAAGAATTAGACAGCAGTGAGATTCCAGGCAGACGTGGGGCATCTGGTGAGTGACAGGATTTACAGGACATGTCCAACTGAGACACAAGGAAGGGCTCAAGGTCAACAACAACTAGAAAAACAGAAAGCCATAGAAAGAAGCCTTTGTTAGGAGCCATATACAGATAGGGCCTAAAAGCTGAAAGAGGTGTGCTCAGAGGTAGCCAGAGAACACAAAAGTCGTTCCAAAGGACGAAGATTCAGAAATGGAAGAAGGGTCATAGACCAAGATAATGGTGTAAAGGTGAAGAGGAAGATAAGCAGCTCCAAAGCAGCATCTTTAGAAATGTCTGTTCTATTTAAAGTAATTAACAAGCAAACACCCATGCCACCTACAGTAGCTGACATTTTAAAATATGAGAAACGGTCGGCGGGTGGGGTGGGGGGTGGGGTGGATAATACTATCAAAGGATTAGGAAATTGCAGTGTAAAGCATAGGAAGAATCTAACCAAATATTAAAGTGTGATACCCAAAAGGCATAAGCCAACATTTTCAAAGGGTATTCAAAGGCACACTAGTGTCTCCTGAGGGTAATACACATTACATAAAAACAATAAATATGAAAACAACCAGGTTCCATATGGTTGCATAGCCTTCTTTCCTGCAGAGAATATTCACAGCTAATGTACACACTGTGATGCCCACAAAGGGAGGTGCTTGGTAGATACCTGTTCTCTGTTCTCCCAGAAACACCTCAACACTTTTCCTTTGAGAAGCAAGATTGCTGCTTACATTGGGATTTTCTGTCAGAGTGTATGGGTTACGGCCCCTCCCAAACTCGTGGACACATGGCCAAGTCCAGGCCAATCAGGTTCTCCCTCCTAAGAATGGACAGGAAAATAAAAAATCTGTCCCATGGCTACCGCTGCTTTTTCCCTGCCATGGGCTTCCTCTCCCTCCCGAGGCCTGGTGGTGCAGGTCTCCTCCAGTGCTCTGAACACCTCAGACCTTTCTAGTGAATTCTGCTCGGGCTTGGTAGCCAAAGTTCTTTGGTTTATAACCAAATTGCTCTGAGAGGAGCCATTTACAACACTTCACAAAGTCCATTTGACTATGGATTTTTTTTTCTCTTTTTGGTAAAATAAAACAGTGCAGTTCATCTTCAGAACACACACTGCTCTAGATAATAACAGAGGCCTTTTGGAACATATTAAGGAAACATAAACTGTATCCAATGCTTATATTTACCCACAGGAAGTCACCAAGCAAGGAGCAATAACACATCCCTCTCTGAATGTTCTTGCCAAAGAGCACGTTAAAATGGCCTTGCTGATGACAGTCAAGTCACCAGCAAAGGTCCTGCATTGGCTCTAAGACCATGAAGGGCCAGGAGACTCCTAGTCTGAGAAGAAATATAATGTCCTCAGCAAAACATAGGATTTACCAGGGCATAGTATTTTAAAATGACCATAAAGGGGAACTTTGAGGTTACCACAAGGCAGGCCCTTCCTAGAGAATAAGACCCAGTTAATTTAACAATGTCCCTCAATCTGGAAGGGTGCAGAAGGCTAGGGGAGGTACTCCTCGCAAGTCCCTTTCCAAAACCTTGTAATGTGGTAGAATACATATTTTTGAAGGAAAAAGACAGCTTCTAAAGTATATTCACTTAAGAAAAGTAAAATTTCCCCAACATATGCACCACAACAAAAAATATCCCTTAATAGGATAATGGGGGGGGGAGGTGTGGAGAGGAAGTTCTAAACAGAATAAAGGAATAAAAAGGTGCTAAAAGCACACACCCAAATCGTGTTAACTCTGTATTTCTACACAATTTGTACAATAATAGGTGCAGAAGCAACAACAATAGCAAGAGAAAATATTAACGCTATGATTTGGGTTCTATTCTATCTACAATACAAACCCTATTATCTCCATTATACAAATGAGAAAACAGAGGCAGGAAGATAGGTGAATTGTCCAAGAGTCTGCATCTTCAACCAATGTAACTTGTCAGAGAATCCCCTTGCCCTAATTGTCTTCCTCTCTATCTCACAGAAAATGCAAACATGATACAATCTGTAGTAGTAATGGTGATGCAAGGAATTGTATATAGGTTGGCAGGCATATACATATACACACATACATACTCATACATATTCAAAAGGCTACAGAAGAAGCCTGAAAACTAGAAGGAATAAGTAACTGCTGAAGCGAGGCCCTGAAGGGAATAGGGAAGAAAAAAATGGGAAATATTCTTGAAGAGCGCTTGGGAACATATCTTTCTCTAAGTCTGGGTAACAGTAAAAATAGAAATGTTGTGCTGTGGGATTCAGGACTTTGTGAGGAAATTCACTCCTGGAAGCATTTCTTGGAGAAATATCATGCAGAGCGATCTAGGAAGAAAAGTGTTTTCGGTCTGTTTGTTGAGTCTGTCGGGCTGAACTGGCCTCCCCATTTCTAACAACCTTCTTCATCCATGTAGCATATAGGTATTTGTCTATTATGGAAGTTAAGTGAATGTATACAGAGCAAACCAATCATGTGTGGTTGCACTTATGTTTACATAAATTTACAGCTCTTGTAGAAATATTTTTAGAAATTTTTCAAGTTCATCATGAACTTACAGCTTGGCCAGGCTTTGTCAAGAGTCCCAGTGCCTTGTTTTATCTTCATTCTAAAGTCCTGAAGAATGTTCCAGAATTAGAAGTCATCTAGGTCAGGTGTCCCAAACTCAGATTACCCCAGAATCTAGGCAAACAGTGTAAGTGAATGACATGATCTATGTGTGAAAAACAATTGGATGGCCTCTCACTTGCCCACTTTGCATAATGGCCTGGAAGCAGACAAGCGTTTCCCTGAGAAAGTTACCACCAAAGCACAATGACAATGATGAAAGAACATTGGTCTTCATCTCAGAGAGATAAGGAGTGGGTGGCCATTGTCACCAACTGGCAAATGCATGGTCCCCTGAAGCTGGCAGCTGCTCTCCAACCTTACCTATCACTGCCATGCCTGCTATCTGACTCCAACATCATCATAGGGTCTGAATTTAAAGCAAAATGTGGCCAATAACCAAAATGCCCCCTCTTTTTTGTCTCTCTGCCCTTTGTCATGTAGCTATACAATGCCTCTAAGCTCTGACTTTGGGATCACCTATGACACTCACTTTGACCACCAGAATGACGTAAAAGTGACCATAGTGCCTGGAGCTTAGGAGGTCTTACATGTTTTGTTGTGTTCACTTTCACCATGATCATGAGGACTCACCACAGCTAGCTGTAGGTGTACAAGAGACAAGGATGGGTGAAAAGCCAAACAGCCCTGGCTGACAGCTGGAGTGTGAGCCCACCAAGATCATGAAGCCACATAGCTCCCTGCAACTTACCCCAGGCACATGAGCAATAAACTTACTTTGGCACTGCCACTGAAGCTTTGTGCTCGGTTGTTACGCAGCACTATTGCGGTAGTAGAAAGCTGATACATGCATCCAGGTTCTTAAATGAAATCTTCTGATTTTTAAAATTCATGCCTGAAAGAAGTTTAGAGAAGTATCACACAAAGTGATCTGGGGGAAAATAAAAAGTGTTTTCCATCTGTTTATTGGTCTAGCTTCCTCTTTCCTAACAACCCATCCATTATCCCTGTAGGATAGAGATATTTCTTTCTAATGGAAGTATTTTTTAAATATTAGAAACTAATGCATGCTTTTAAGAAAGAACACAGTTCAAACACAGGATTTCTGTGAATCTGATCCAGCCCACAGGCCACCATTTTCCATTGTGTGTCATAGCTTAAGCCTTTCATTTTACAATTAAGAAGGAGATAAAATCTTTTCAAACACTAAGTAACTGGAGTTCACATGCACTGATTCACCTAATTTGGTCACTTTTTAAAAAGTATGTTAGTGCTTTCCTTTGAGGGCATGGATATTTCCAAAATCACACTGGTCTTCCCTGTTCATCCTTCTGGCCACTTCATTTTTGTCCAGCGGCTAGATCCTCCAGAGCCATCTACAATGCATTCATCTCTCCAAGGCCCTGCTGAGCCCTGCCCGCTACTGTCTTTGGAGCAGGGGATTTGAATTCTCCTTTTTCCCAGGAAAGGTAATATTTCTAAAAATGTGCTTGAGGCCACGAACTGGGTATATTCTTTGAGCATTAAACTCATACCACCTCTCTCCACAACAAAACGAATAAATGATGCTTCTACTTTAAAATGAAACCATTTTTACACAGTGCTAAGGCCAAATTCCCATGTAATCAGGATCCCATTGGCCTTGGCCAAGCAAAAACAGTCTAGGATAAGAGCAGACAGGCACATTCTAATAGGACATGTGTCCATTCACTTAGAAAAGGACAGTTTCTCTTTCACAGGGCTACTGAAGGAGAACCCATATTGAAAGTTGTGATTATTGTTTTAGCTGGGATTCATAAAGAGGCTGAACAGCTGCACACTTTATTAGATCTAACCTAAATACCTGCTCCTTGTGTTTTTGTGCTGGGAGATATTTATGTTATCAATTCAACTCTACACTAGCCATCAGGAAGAATACTCCCTGTCGCTCTGCTGACTCAAAATAATGACTTGTAAGGGAACCCTAACGACAGAACAAGGGGCAATTATAGACACAGCATGAGATTTGGAATAACTGTGTGATGTATTTTGTGCACTTGATTGACCTCATGATCAAGTTCATTTGTGCCTCACTGTTGTAGATACGACCTACGCCTCGGGGTATATGCCTTGTTAATTTCAATATGCGAAGACAGAACAGATTAGATCAGATGGCTCAGACGAAAAACCAAGCTGCACCAGTGCAGGGCTTGGCAGAAAAGTGATGGCACATTGGGGTCTACCAGAAGGAACCATCAAATATCATTTGGGGGAAGAAGGAGAAGTTAGAATTATCAATATGGAGTGTTAATTTATTGCTACTCTCGGGATAACTAAAACAATGTACATCTTCCTGTGTCTTGACATAATTGTGGTCTCTTCCAGGAGGATTTAGACTTTGTTGTAAAAGGTGAGAGGGAGAGGTAAAAACAAAGAGAGAACAAGAACTCAACATAAAATAAGGTTAAGGTGAACTGTCCCTGGATTATATTGTTTTAGAGCAAAACCACTTGGCAGTCTCTTCTGTAGTACCTCTCAGTAAACACACACCTGCTGTGCTGCTATTCACTGAATAAGAAAGGGGAAAGTCTTTCCTATGGCTCCTTTATAATCCCAATTCCAAACATGCTTACTTAAATAAGGGGGAGGGTAGAAGACTGAGTGTATGAAAGGAACTGCTGTCTGTTTGTTTTCATCAATTTTAGGGTTTACTCCCACCCCACCCCCCAAAAAAAAAGAAGAAACACAAATCTTCTTGTTTTGTTGCATACAAAATTATAGAGGGAATTCATGCACGTAATGATATTTCAGGCTGACTTGAAAACAACATGGAATAGCTGGCACTTATGCAATTTCTCAGAAATACAGCTTTGATTCTAAATTGGTTGAAAAGAGGTGTTCCGAAATAGTCATTTCATCAGTCTTGGTTGTTTGCTAATAGTACCATCTAGTCAACTCCACCTACTGTTCTAAAGTGGTTGTTAGGAAAAAACCTATAAAAGCCTCGGTGAAAATTTGAAATCAATGTCTTCTAAATGATCCTGGGAACCACATCTTTGCTCTTCCATTGTGAGACATGTAATCTTTGAGAAAGTGCATAACTAATATCTGATATTGAATGAGGAAGTTCCCCACTCGGAGTATAAAAATAAAGTGCCAACCTAGCAAGGAATACATGCAAGCAATGCCAAGTGATTACCAATTGGAACACTGGGAATCTACTCCATATGTATCTGTCATTGCTAAAACCATGGAAATGTAGACCTATTATAGGAAGGGACAAGATGCTGATGTTTTCCACATGTATTTTTGCCTCCAATGTTAGGGAAAGGGTAAGAAATGTACGCTCAAATACACAGTGCATTTTTAAAAAATTGATTTTCAATAGGACAAGTTTTAAAAAACAAATATTAGTAAATTCTGTTTAAGGCACTTGTCAGATAAACATGCTGATTTTAAACAGTACGTAAAAGAATGGATTTCCATATTTCTCTGAGAAAATAGATTTCTGACTGAAAGCTCTTTTTTTAAGCAAAGAACTTTCTTCTCCACTGAGGCAACTTTACTCAAAGCATCAAATCAGAAACAGGCATCCAAATAAGACAAGTATAGCACATGGGATTGTTTCATTCATTTTAAATCATCGCCTTTCAGTTTTATTTCAACAGAACTGCCACCACTTTCCCCAAAATTAAACTAAAGAGAAAACTCTCAGAAATAGGGTTGATCATGGTATTATTTTATAGTACAATTGACACGGGAACAACACGGGTTTGAACTGCCCAAGTTCACCTACACATGGATTATTTCAATAAACACAGTAAATGCATAAATGTACTTCCTCTTCCTTATCATGGTCCTTTTTTTAAATCCTCACCTGAGGATGTGGTTATTGATTTTAGAGAAAGAGGGAGGGCGGGAGGTGGGGAGAGAGAGGCGAGGGAGAAAGAGAGAGAAACAACACTCCAAACAAGTGAGCCACCCAGCCAAGGCCAAGGCCCTTCTCATGTTCTTAACAACTTTCTTTTCTGTAGTTTACTTTATTGTAAGAATACAGTATATAATATATATATGACATAAAAATATACATTGACTGTTATCTATAATGCTTCTAGTCAATAGTAGGCTATAAATAGCTAAGTTTTAGGGAGTCAAAAATTATATGTGAACTTCCAAATGCACAGAGGATTGCTTCCCTAAACCCCATGTTATTTAAGCATCAACTGTGCATGTTTTTTAATTCAATACTTTAGAAAAGTAAAGCTATTTTCATGATATCGACAATTAGAAAATAAGGATGCAGATAAAATGTTGTCATATAAAGCCTCAATTCCATCTATTTCAGCATTTTATTCAATTAAGCTGAAGAATGTTGGGTAATAAAAAGCCTATGATTTGAACACACGAGTATTTTGTCTGGAAAGTATCTGTTAAGAGTTCCTGAATTAATCATACTACTCCAGAACTTTTATGTTTGATGAACCAATAAATGATTTTCCTCCTTTCTAAGTATGTTGTATTTGCATCTGAAATAGCCCTAACTAAACAATTTGGTTTGATGAGATGATTGATTGCAAAGTAACAGTATTTTAATACCATGCATTTGAAATCTTAGGGGGCCGGGGGGGAGTAATGGGGGAGGGAATGGAGATAACTGTACTTGAACAACAACAAAAAAAAAAAAAAGAAAAAAGAAAGAAAGAAATCTTAGGATTGTATATCATTAACTCTAATGAGTAAAATAAACTTTAGCCAGATGTCTAAGTTCTGCACAGAAAATGGGAACCCCAAAGGAAAAACATACTAGTGATCTCTAGTGACTTCAGATTTGACAGATAATACAAGGTCTGTCCTGAAAAAGTCGACCCATCATTAATATATAATGAGAAAGATTTGCCCCACATCCATGTAATCTGGCAGACGAGGAGAATGGACTGGAATGTGCATGCGTGAATGATGACTTCACCATACTAGTCAGTGGGGGCATAGACACTGTTGAGTGAGCATGTGTACTGTGTAGCCATTGCATTCAAAATGACTGAGCAAGTAGAGCAATGAATCTGCCTCAGATTTTGAGTTAAGCTTGAATATTCCTCTGCAGAAACTATTAGATGATCCAGAAGACCACAGCTATAGGCAACTGGTGATTGGCAGCTTCTTCATGACAATGTGCCTGCTCATGCATCATATCTCCTGCAGAGTTTTTTTGGTGAAACATCAATTTACCCAGGCAATTCAGTGCCCCCCCCACCCCAAGCCCAGATTTGGCACTCTGCGACTTCTGGCTTTTCCCAAAACTAAAATCACCTTTGAACGGAAAGAGATTTCAGATTGTCAATGAGATGCAGGAAAATACAATGGGGCTGCTGATGGCAACTGGGAGAACTGTGTGAGGTCCCAAGGTGCCTACTTTGAAGGGGACTGAGGCATCATTGTCCTACGTACAATGTTTCTTGTCTCTTAATACCTCTATAAATATCTCTATTGTTCACATTACATGACTAGATACCTTCTGGACAGACCCTGTATAGGTAGGTGCTTTTATCTCAATGAGATTTAAGACCCACTTAGTTTCCTGTGGGTGCCATAATAAATTGCCACAAAGCTGGCTGTTTGAAACAATAGAAATTTATTCTCAGACAGTTGTGTGGGCCAGAAGTCTAACCATGGTGTCAGCAGGCCAGCGATCTCTCCAAAGGCTCAAGGGGAGAATCCTTCCTGCCTCCCTCATCTTCCGGTGGCTCTGAGTGTTCCCTGCAATGGCGTTATGCCATTCTCAACCTCCATTGTCAAAGCACCTCCCCGCTTCTCCGGCATAAGGGCATAAGTGCCCTTATGAAGATACTTGTCATTGGATTTAGGTCTCAACCAGTTAATCAGGGATGATCTCATCTCCAGACCCTTAATTACATCTGCAGAGACTAGTTCCCCAAATAAGATCACATTACAGGTATCGAGGGTTAGTACTTGGACATATTTTAGGAGAGGACACCACTCAACCCACTAAAATACAAAAAGAAAATACATTTTAAGTCAAAGGAAAAAAAGGAAAGCATTGTGGAATGTCTAAAGCACCATCACAAGGAACCCAATTTGAAAAACATGACATTAATTGCAAAGCCTTATGTTATTCTATTTTTTTAATGTTACAATTTCAGAGGATGATGAAGAACTGAGTTCAAGAAGGACCAACAGATGGAAGAAATGAAGTTATACTTAATGTATTGCATACCCACAGCACAAACCTACTTAAAACATTTGAAACTCTAGTGAAAAAAATCATTTTGAGAGTCCCAGTATTTACAATGCCCACCTCCTCCACACTTAAGACATTTCTATTTTCACCATGTTTTCCCTGAACCATCCTTACTCCATTTACAATGTGAATTACAATGTATATTGCTGTCCTACATGCCTGAAGGTGACTCAGTGGGGAACAGAAGAGGGAATCACTGTAATACAGACAAGCTTGGTGATATCTGTCACACAAAAAGAGCATCCTGTGAATGTTCACTAACTCTGCTTTTTATGTTGCATCCGATTGAACAGTTGAATCGAAAATAACTGTAGGGAAACAGAAATTAGAGAAATCACCAAAAAGGAAATATATAATTATTCCAATTTAAAACTATACTTAATAACAATTTTCCTTTCAGGCTACCGATGTAAATAATGTGTCCATATTCTTCACATGAGGAATGTTTATATATCCTTTACGTTGGCGCATTTCTAATTTCATTTCTAAAAATTCTGTGTTTGTCAGAATGATTTCTGTTCTAAGTAACAGAAAATGCAACTCAAATTGAATTTAGGACAAACAAAAAAAGACTTAGTAATTTAGAGAGTCCAGAGTTTTGATTATATATCAAGCCAGGTCCCTAAATGACCAAGTTCATAAATGACATCTCTCTGTATCCTAAATTTACTTTCCTATGTATTGGTTTCATTCTCAAAAAGGGTTCTCTCCATGATGTATTCCTGCAAGTCTCGTGTTATATTTTCTCAGGTTCGAATCCAGTAGAAGACTAAATGTTTCTCTCTCAAACACTCCATCAAAAGTCTCAGGTTTATTCTGGCAGGGTCATGTGCTCAACCTTGAACTAATCAAGACAGGTAGAAAGAAACAACCCGCTGATTGGCCAGAACTAACAGGCATGGCCAGCCCTGGAAACTGGACTGAAGTCAATTCAGGAAATTTAGGTTGTTCTCTTTAATTTTCACTTATACAAATCTCTTCAAGGGGTATCCTTATGTGTGTCTATGTATTATTTTCCAATTGTCTTAATAGAATAAATTTGTAGAAGTGTCAAAGTGTATACATATATTCTGAAACTTTTTTAAATGTAGCAAAGTTGTCTTCCAAGAAAGTGGTATCAATTTCTATTTCAATAAGTAGAATGTAAATTTGCCTTCATATAGTTTCATCATTCATGAATATTATAATTTTTGCTAATCTTTCCCACATTGAAAGACAAAATAAGTTAATTCATGTTTCTATATTATTGAGTTCACTTCTTACTGTTGTTAAAACTTTTGAAAATAAATTACAGCTATTAAGACACTTTATACACTTCAGCAAATATCTCTTATATTACCAAAATACCATAATCATAACCAAGAAGTTTAATTTTGATGATACTATTTTATAAACGGTCCACATTTAAATTTTTCTAATTGTCCCCATAATGTCCTTTATAATTTTGGTTTTTCAGATAAATAATTCAATTGGATCATGATTTACATTTACATCTCATGACTCCCAAATTACATACCTTTTATTTCATTTTGTATACTATTGCATTGTCTAGGACTTCCAGTATGATACTGAAAAGGAGTAGTGAGGAAAAATATCCTTGCCTTTTTCTTCTATTAGAAGAAAAATTTCTAGTTTTTCACCATTAAATATGATGTTAGCTGTAGATTTTTGTAGACATTCTTTATCAAGTTGAGGAAGTTACCCTGACTTTTCCTAGTTTACTGAGAGTTTTTATTATGAATGGATGTTGGATTTTTTTCAAATGCCTTTCTATAACTACTCATATGATCATGTGATTTTCTTTTTCAGCATGTTAATGGAATGGGTTACATTAATTGATTTTCGAATGTTAGACCAGCCTTACGTAACTAGGATAAATCCCACTTGATCCTGATGTATATATTTTTTTATTTTTTATTTATTTTCTTTAAGATTTTATTTATTTATTCCTAGAGGAAAAGGGAGGAAGAAAGAAAGGGAGAGAAACATTGATGTGTGAGAGAAACACCAATCAGTTTCCTCTTAAATATGTCCCTACCAGGGACTGGGCCCACAACCCAGGCATATGCCCTGACTGGGAATTGAACCAGCAACCTTTTGCTTCGTGGGATGATGCCCAACCAACTGAACTATACCAGTCAGCGCAACGTATAATTCTTTTTATATGTTGTTGGATTTATTTTTATACATTGTTCAATTTGCTAACATTTTGTTGAGGATTCTTTCATCTGCATTCATGTGAGATATTGGCCTGTACTTTTCTTGTTTTGTAATGTCTTAATTTAGTTTTGGTAAAAGAGTAATGCTTGCCTCTCTGAATGAGTTAGAAATTATGGCCTCTGCTTTTATCCTTTGAAACAAATTGTAGAGAATTAGTATAATTTTTGCCTTAAATGTTGGTACAAGAGTGAACCAATCAGGGACTGATGCTTTGCATTTTGGAAAATTATTCATTACTGGTTCAATGCACTTAATAAACATATAGGACTATGCACACAGTTTATTTCTTCTTACATTCATTTCATCTAGATTACAAAATTGTGGGCACAGAATTATTTATTGTATTCTTTTACTATCTATTCAATGAACATGAAATCTATAGTAATGTCCCCCTTTTGGTTCTGTTATTAGGAATTTGTGCCACCTTTTTTTTTCTTAGTTAGCCTGGCTAGAGGCCTAAAATTATATTGATCTTTTCAAAGATTTTGGTTTTGTTGATTTTCTCAATGATGGCCTGCATGCAATTTCATGTATTTTTGCTGTGATTTTTATTATTTCTTTTCTCTGTTTTCCTTGGATTCAATTTGCTCTTCTTTTTGTAGTTTCCAAAGGAGGAAGCTTTGATTATTTATTTTAAAATCTCCCTTCTTTGTAATATATACATTCAATGCTCAAAAATTCCCCCAAACATTGCTTTCACTGCATCCTACAAATATTGATTAAGATATATTTTCATTCTGTTCAAAATGTTTTTTATTTTCACTTCAGAATTCTTCAACCTATATGTTATTTATAAGTGTTTGATTTTATCTCCAAGTACTTTGGAATTTTCCTGCTATTTTTCTCTCATTTATTTCTACCATTCTACAATTCCTTCCATTGTTGCTTGTGAGGAGACACATATTTTCTATACTTTTAAGTTTGTTAAGGTATGTTTTATGGCCCAGAATGTGGTCTTTCCTTGTGAATGTTCCATATGAGCTTTAGAAAATGTATATTCTGTGTCGTTGGATGAAGGGGCCGATAGATGTCAACTATACCCAGTTGATTGATGGTGCTGTTGAGTTCAACGATGTCCTTACTGATTATCTGACTGCTGGATCTGTCCATTTCTGTCTGACACTGGGTTGTTGGCATCTCCAGCTAAAATAGTGTTTTCATCTGTTTCCCTTGGCAGTTTTATCAGTTTTTGCCTCACTTACTTTGACACCAGTGTTAGGTGCACACACATTAAGAATTATGTCCTTGGAGAATTAACCCCTGTATCATTATGTAATGCCTCTATCCCTGATAACTTTCCTTGCTTGGAAGTTGGAAATGTTTAAATTTAATACAGTGGCTACCTTTTACTTTTAATTAGTGCTAGCATGGTATATCTCTCTCCATCCATTTGCTTTTACTCTATATGTGTCTTTATATTTAAAGTGGGTTCCTTGTATAGAATGTATATTTGGGTCTTATTTTTCTATCCACTCTGACAATCTCTGTCTTTTAATTTATATATTTAGACTATTGATTTGGACTATTCAAAATGATTGTTGATATAGTTAAATTAATCTCCCTCTTATTTCTTATTGTTTTCTATTTATTTCCTCATTCTTTGTCCATTTTTTTTGTCTTCCACTCTTTTTTCTGCCTTTTGTGGTTTTAACTGGGCATTTTATATCATTTCATTTTCTCTCCTTTTTAGCACATCATTTATATACTTTTTTTTTACATTTTTAGTGGTTGCTATAGAGTTTGCTATGTATGTTTACTAATATAAGCCCATGTTCAAATAACACTATACTTCTTCATAAGTTAGTGCAAGTACTTTATAATAACAATGCATTTAATTTGCACTATTATTATTCTGAATGCAAGATAATAAATATAAAGTTGCTAAATGCATACAATTGTTTGTATAAGATAAATTACAGGGTTGATAGAATGAAAAGTAAATTTAACAGAACATGTGGTCTAATAGGCAGTATGCATGCACATGCAAAGACTAAAGATATTTTATTGAAAAGGTGAGTAACAATAATCTAAATTAAAAGCCTTCTTACATTAAAAATCACTGAGATGGTTGTAAGTGGTAGAAATGATGGAGTGCAATAGAAACCACATCTGAAGAAGAAAGTCTTGAGCAGGGATCATTAATGTTAAATAAATATTCAACATTCACTTTCCGTGCATCAAAATGCTGGCAGACCGAATCCCAAAGGCTCTGAAACCTAACTCTCACAGAAGTGTGGTTTGAATTAACAAAATATTTGGAGCTCAGTAAAAGTCCTTCAGTTCTCAGGCCCCAGAGGCCAAATGAGGGAAAGGAGATATGTTGAGATGCCAAGTAGTTTCTGTTCTCATCCCACCCTGTGCAGGTAAAAGTAGAAATCATATTGCATTCTCTATAAGTCAATCAACTTTGTGCACTGTACAAACATTTACTGAGCTCCTAACAAATGTCAGGTAAGATTTCCAAATGTGTTTTAAAGTTTGAGTTCACAGTACACTGTGAACAACACTAAGATCTCAAAATGATTCTCTGCATAACTCTCATTATTTAGACATCAGGGTGACCAAGGAAGAGGAAGATTAAGGTAAAAGGTAGCTTTAGTTCTTGAGGAAAGTCTTCTCTGAACACCAGAATTCTAGTACACAGTAGTGGAGTAGGAAGTGGATGCCACTTGGAGTTAAGTAAACCTGAATATGAGTATTGACAGCACCAATTGCAGAATATAAACTTTGGTCAACTTGCTGAACTTCTCTGAGCTTGAGTATGATCATCCATAAATGGGTGACCGCTCCAAGTTCACAGGTGTGCTTAGAGCAGATTCTGAATCTAAATTTTGGGGAGATTTCTCACTTTTGGGGAGGGAGTTAAGATTTTTTATTTATTTATTTTTAGAAAGACAGAAAGGGAGGGAGAAAGAGAGGGAGAGAAACATCAATGTGTGGTTGCCTGTCATACACCCCCCACTGGGGACCTGGCCCGCAACCCAGGCATGTGCTCTGACTGGGAATCAAACCATGGCAACTCTGGTTCACAGGCTGGTGCTCAATCCACAGAGCCACACCAGTCAGGGCTAAATTTGGGGGAGATTTCTTTAATGACCTAAATTATGTGAAAAAATATATCTGCATATGTATTATTTTGCGTGGATAGCTACATCATCACTCCTACTGGTATACCATTGTTAAGTAGTGCAATAAACTAGCATATTAAATTTATATATCATTAGATTTTATTTTAAAGTGTTTTTTAATGTATATACATGTTAATTTACCATCTATCAATTTCCAAAGGGGGGGAGCATAAATTTACTCTGACTATGCTTTCCAGAAATGTCATGTATTTCTGAGTTTCTGAGTATCAGTTAAGGATTTGTGGCATAGGATTTCCAGGAAGCATCTTGCTTTACTTCAGCACCTAAGAGGTTATTTTCACTATGTCTAAAATATCTTATTCAGGAAGGACAAGAGGGAAAAGAAACTTCTGCATTTAATTGCTTCTTCGATTTCTATCGGCTGCCCTAGCTTTGTTGCTGAGGCCAAGCATCGTTAGAAGAGTTGGAAGGTGAGACATAACAGAGGAGTAGCTTCTGCGTGGCTTACAAATGCAAAGCAATGCATCGTTATTGATATTCTTTTTAAAGGGTTCGCTGAGGTACAGCTCACGGTTGTCAAATGGAATGGAAAACAGAAATCCCTTTGAAAATAAGAGATAGAATTCAAGGTCAGTTTCCCACAGGCCAGTATTCCTTCTACCCTCACCTTTTTGTAAATGGTAAACCATTTATCTGGGTTTGTTCACTGCATGCTGATGGTATCGCACCTTATCGCTGTCTAAAAGAACTCTTCACTAGCATATTTTTAAAACAACAATTTATCTTCTCTTGTCCCTTAAGCTAATTTGAACCCCAAAGGCTCATTGGAAAAATATGTGTAAGATGCCATGGTTGGTTTAAAAGTTAACACTTTCTTAGATCTATCACTCAATGTTACTGAGTAGTAGGTACCTGTATAACAAATACATTTTCTCTTAGATGGGCCCCCTGTGCCTACTCCAATGACAAATTTTTCAGAAAATATTCACAGCATTTAGGACAAGAGGAGAACAATCTTATTATTCCTCTGCAAATGACAACATGTTTCTGGCCATTTCTCCATTTCTTTTATTCTGGAATTCTCAAGAAATAAAACACTGAGGAAAAGTGGCCGAGACCACCTTATTTCTGTAGCACAAGAGGCCTCAGCAACTACCACTCAAATTTTAGCTCCACCTGGATTTCTGATTCAGTAGATTTGCGGTGGGGCCCAAGAATTTATATTTCTGACCATCTCCCAGGTATTGCTGATACTGCTGGTCTGGGGACCACACTATGATAATCACAGGTTTAGCCACAGAGAGAAAATTCATTCATCGTTAGCATTGGGACTTGACCTGAAAGTATTACCTCATTGCAGATTTAGGTATTTCTAAAAACACCTGAACTGTAAAAGATGCTCAATAAAACAGAGCAATATCTATACTGCATGTGTGACAAAATCAGTTCAGTGGGCATGATATTCTGAGACTATTAAAACATAAGATTATATTTTCTGCCAACAGACAAATAAGATAAAAACCACATTCAATGATGAAAAAGTAAATTAGGTTTTTCTGCACAGCTAAGTTTTATGACCAGAAAAATAGTTAAAGGCTTAGTGGGGCACATTAAACTTAAGAGTTTACATGAGCACACAGCAATTCAAGTTGGGCAGCACCCAAACGGAAGGTGATGGAGGAACTCACCACTGACTGGAGCAAAGTAGGAAATTATTTGATTGGTCATAGTTAAGAAGTTGCCTTTTGGGGAAAGACTAGTTGGCGATTTGTGATTGGTCGTGCTTCACTTTCATTTTCATGGATTTGAGTGCATTGGCTCTGGCTTAGGTTTTGGTTCACTGACCTCGGCTACCAAGGCATGAGAACCGCCCCAGTCTAATGGTCCCCTTGTTCAAATACTTCCCAACGTTACAACTGTTTCATTTATTGTAACAGGGCAAGCATTACCGCCACGTTCCTAGTGACGGCTAAGGCAGTGGTTTTCTATCTCTGTGCCAAATGCAACTAGTGCACACATTTGATGTTGGCTTGGCCACATCTTGATCCACATATAAATTTTACATTTTCTATAACTTGAAAATTCACACAGTGAGACGACTCCAAGTGTTGCTGTGACAATAGAGATCAGAGTACCTGTTTCGTCAAAGAATAGGTAAGAGGCAAATGAACTGCAAGTCAGGGCCACAAGATAAAACATCAGCAGCAACCAAAGAGTCCGTGTTGACTGGGACACTGAACGGCTTCCTGTCGTTGTTACAAATGATGGAGCTGTAGCGGCAATACAGAGTTCTCTAAAACAGCATGTCCTAAAGAACACCCACGGAAAGAGAGTAATTCCTAATGATGTTTAAATTAAAAGCAAGACAAGAAGAAGTGTTTAACGTATCTCCCACAGTTACAATTTAATGTTTTGAGTCTTTTAAGTTTGCCTCTACCTCAAATCAAGTATTATTCAAAAGTAACCTAAGAACACACAGAGGATTGGAACTACAGCTGAACTGCATGATTTAAACAAAATAAAACAGGAAAGACAGAGCAGCCATCCCGCAAGGTTATCAAGTATTGCTTGAGAAAATTAACAGTACCCAAAAACCTAATTGGCTAATTCTGGAGTAGGTGCAGGAATCTATATTTACACATGATTATGACAAGAACCAATACAGAAAACTCTGAAAGAGATGGTAATCCTTGGAAAGCTCTTCCATCCTCTATGCCTTCCTTCTCACTCTACTGTAATTTCCTTCCGGCCCACAATCACATGTAGGGACTCACCACTGACCACTAGACTTACACTGAACCATGTTATTGAAAATATACTCCATACACCCTCCCAGGCTTGTAGACATTCTGCCAATGGAAATGACTAATCATCAACTTCTTTTAAAAATAAGACATTTACAGACTTAAGCAGTTCAAGATGCCCCTTTCTCTGAAAACCGTGGCATGAGGTTTGCCCAGCATCTCAGTTTTAGCACTGAAAATCCTGCAGCCCGGGAGCCTCTCAGCTGATAATGGGGCAGTGAGTGGCCCTGCTGATCATTCTGTGATTGAATGTCCATGTTTCATTCCCAGATGCCTGTATAGCAGACGAAGCAATGAAAATAAACAAAAACCCTCCAAGGTAGAGTTGTTTTCTTCTTTTCCAATTGCACTCTTGCTTCTATTTTGTTGATACCCTTCACGTATTTTTTCAGAACAAAACAAAACAACAAAAAACAAAACATCAAACAGCCAACACATCCATGGGTGACTAGAGGGCAAATACAGTATCATATTCAGCTTCCTCTCCCCAATGCCTAGCCTAGTGTCTGACACTGTGAGAAGCATTCAATAAACTTTTGGTGAATGAAAGAGGATGGATGACTTTAAAATATTGCTTTCCATATACAGAAAGAAGTCATTTCCTTCTGTGAATATGGTCTGGGTCAGTCCTCCTTGCCCCAATCCACCAACAAATGTATGTTAGCAATCTTAAGTTATGTTTCAGGTATAAGCTTCATTCGCAAACTAGGCTTGCTCCTCCAAATGCTCTTTGTGAAATAACAGCTCTCAAATTTATCTGTCAGAAGAACTGTTGAAGTGTCAGAGAAGAGATCTGTTCTCTGTTGTGAAGTTTGCTTTAGGGAAATAAAGAAATGCATATATTTGCACAACCAAAGATTAGAACATCGATCCTAGGCCTCTGTTTTTTCATCAACGAGGATACCAGAAAAGTCAGATGCGGTTCAGATGCATTTCTCCTGATCCCCAGTGAGAACTGGGAGGCATTTAACAGCCATTCTGACAGAGAAGAAAATTAAGGAGGAGAAAACTATAAGCCCCAGCTAATAACACTGAAGTGAACACTCCAAGCTTTCTCAGAAATTTTCAATGAAGAGGCTTAGGAAGAAATTCCGACTCTTGTTTGAAACATGTATCACAGAAGCATCAGCAACAATTAAAAATTCAGATATCAGTGAACCCATCATCTCCATCATCACCTCCCCATATCAATAGAACTTATGAGGACTCCCAAATATCCAGGGAGAGGGAGGGAGGGAGGGAGGGAGGGGGTGTGGAGAGAGGGAGAAAAAGAAAGAGAGAAGACATCTGGGCAAGTGTGCTTAAGTTTGAGAAGGAAATAGAAAAAGACTTTGAAAGAGACAGAGATCCCATTTCTATACGAAGAACAAGTGGCTTGGTAGCTGGCCATTCACACTGGCATAGCTGATTTGAGAACTCTCCATACTAATGACTGTTCTCCGCAAATTCTAATCTTCATCCTTGTACCAACTTTACAACTTCCTTTACACATTTCTGTTCCCCATTAATAATGATGAAACATCCATAGAAAATGTCCTTTGAAACAGTGTTTCAATAGTCTTTCACTATTCCATTGCTCCTGACTCCACAACACATATTTTCCCTTCACCTCTGCCTGAAACATCAAGTTCAAGGTCTTTCCTCTCCCTCCCACCTATGTGCCATCACTTTGAAGCCTGTTCTTTAGCATCTTAGCCACTCTTGCCTTGACAAACTGATGAAAGAGAGAAGCACGTGACTTGGACAAAGTCTTCACTTAGGCCATAGGTGGCAAACACAAGGCCTGCGGGCTGAATCCAGCCCTCTACCTTGTTTTATCTGGCCTGGTATCTTGTTTCTACCTGGCAACAGCACTGAGCTCCATTTTGAGGAGTAGTTAAGGAGCAGTACATTTATACAGTCCTAAAATTATATTCCGCCCTTTGAAGGCAACCACAAGGCTGATATGGCCCCCGGTGAAAATTAGTTTTCACCCTTGACTCAGGCGATACCATAAGACTAGATAGCGTAGTCAAATTCTCCCACAGAATTCAGTGGGCACTGAGGATATTTCTGTTATTTCTTCCATTTTACACTCCATCTCTCTGTGCTGACAGCTGGCTTTGGTAGGATGGTCTGTTCTAATGTCACTCAAGGCATGTGATAGTTAGGTCAAAACTTTAACAAGAGTGAATCAATCGAGATGAAGAGAAAACGCATTTGTATTCTGGGCATATTGACTTGATAATAGCTTAAGATGATGGAGCCATTTATTCTAAATCCCAAACAATTATTTTAAATAGAGCCTTATTCTGCTTCTGGTGGAGGCAGAAGGAAATTTTTGTTTTTGTGTTGACTTTACTACTCAGTAACAGGTTTTGTGACTTCCTTGGCAGAGACTAGCACTACCCACCAGAACTGATCCACAGATGACCTGTAAAGTTTTTCTTTCAAAATATATCATTTGACTCTCTTGGGCATTGCCATGATAAACAACAGTTGGGTTAAACAATAAATAAATAATAAAGTGTATATGCACTCTGCAAAAGACATTGTACCTCACACATTAGATATTTAAGGGGAAGTCAATGATTCTTTATTGTTAGAACTATAAAATCATCACACAATGAGTTGCAACACATCTTATACGTATTATAGGCTTGTGTGAATCATGAATTTTTATAGATTTAGACATGAAACCTTTTATGGCCTCATGCAGACTGGTTTAGAAAAACAGAAAATGTCAGGTCAAGCAAAACAGTGACTGCCATGGATGAGAGCAGGTATAAAATTTTGGCGTCTGCATGTCCTCTCCTCACCATTCACCCTCTAGTCCTACCAGAATGTGAGTTTATGGACTCATGCATTAAGCTGATGAAAGCAAAGGCCAAACTCTAGTCAGGTTCCCCTAAGCTCTTGTCGCTAGGTATTGTCCTTGGGCTCATCCTTAAAGCCAGTTTTAGCAAGAATCTTGCCAAGACAGATTAGCAAGAATCCTCCACCCTTGATGTTTGATCACACTTCTCATCCTGTCCTTTACCCCAGGTTATTGCTGATCGCCTTGCCTGGCCTTTAGCAAGAATCCTACTGGGTCAGTCTGGCCAGAATCCCTCCCTACCCTTGATGTTTTCTCTTGGCAATTTTCTACCTACTGCTTGACTATAAATTCCCACTGCTTTGTATTCAGAGTAGAGCCCAGTCTCTGAACCCTCCTACAAAAGCCCATTGCAGAGGCCCCTGGACCTATCACGATAGTCCTTATAAAGTCTGCTTTGCTGTTCTTTAATAAGTGCCATGAATCATTTTTCTTTAACATAAGACACTGAAAGGATATTTCAGAAAACAATTATTGTCTTGTCAATTTAATGCTTCATCATATTGTGAAGTTTATTTATCTGGGAAAAAATAACTTGTTTCCCCTTGGGTATATTTTTGTTGCCCAAGGAGAAAATGTGGTCCTACCAAGGAAAACAGACCTGGAAAGGAAAAGCAGCACTCTCCTGGGGAAATGCTAGAAGAACAGAAGACACAGCAGTGAACCTAGTCAAAGGCAGAAAAGATGAAAATTCATGATCTCAGGGATACAGAGGTGTCTCTTGCCCAAACAGATACTCTGGGTGATTACTAGGACTTGTGTTACTATGTAGAAATTGTGCTGCTTTTTAGAAAGCAAAGGCTGTCACTAAAGTTCAAGTGACAGCTCTGTCACCCTCATATGTCATTAGAGATGGTAGAGTGTTGAGAGGCTGCTTTTAATTTGTGTATTATCAGTTACAAATGAACCATAAGAAATGTGGTGGATCCCATCACTACTGAGTTCACAGCCACTGTTCCACATTGTACTCCTCGTTCAAATTCTATTTGGGAGGGATTCTTCATTCAATTTTAAATATTTGGACTTCGAAAGTGAGATCCGATTCCTCAGGTGGAATAAACTCTGGTGGGTTGGTGAGAGTAAAACCCAGATCATGAGGATACAGCCTTTTGTCCTTGGCCCTCCCACTACCTGTCACTACTCTGAATTGCTCAAAACACATTAAAGAATATTTGTCCTGCACATGTTTTGGAGATCTATTTTCCCTCGTGACTCCCTTACCAAGAAGAAGCTTTGATGAAGTTTCATCAATTTGTCCTTACCAAAGCCAATATTCAGAGGCAAGATTACTTTTGATTAACCACAGCCGTTCTAGCCCAAGTGGCTTCTAGTATTTTCCCATTTGAGCTGTTTTCAATATCTAATGTTCATTTCATTGGGTTTTCTGAGTCATTTTAGGGAGGGAGAAAGGAAGGAAATACTCCCATAGGAAATTGCCTCATATACTACAAAAGTTTATTATAGGGTGACAATTTGCATATATAGATATAGAGATAGAGATATACAAATATACACATACAAAACACATATATATGTGTGCGCGCAGTACATATATATGTGTGTGTATACCTATATATCTACAACTTTATATGTGCGTGTATGTGTCTTGCACAAAAATCATGAAACATGGGAGAATTAAAATGTATTACAAAAATAATTTTTCATATTATAAAAAATTTACACATTACAACTTTGAAATGGTCTTCTTGCTGATTTTTTTAAAGGCTTTTTCAATAAGCCCCCTATAATCTCACTTTCATTAGGAAACATAAAGCAAGAAGTCATGGTCTTCAATATGGAGCTCACAATGTATACACATTTAAAACAATTGAGGAACGATAAAATCGAGTTGAAATTTCTAGAATACAAAGTTCAGAAGTGCACATCATGTTATTCCATGATGACTCTCCAGTGTGTTGAGTCATTACTGAAAGCGATTTGACTCGGCTGTCCAGAGAGCAGCCCAAGGAGATCCCATCATGAGGGTGCACGGGGGAGGTACGAGCATGGAGCACACATTTTAACATCTTGTACGCAGGAGCTGGGGCAGGAAAGAAAGAGTAAGGGAGAAAGATGAGAAGGGGGGAGAATTTATAGCTACATCTGTATGTTAAACATATTAACACTAAAAGTTAAATTGAAATCTTTCCATACATGTCTACCCAGTTTAGAAGCATGGGTATATGTTTGGCATCAGTTTATATAATTTTCTGGGGTTTTTAAAGTAGAATATACCATTTCCAAATGTGATTTTTTTGACCCTACATCTTCATTTAACTGAAAGTATACCAGGTGTCCCCAAAGCAAAAAAAAAGTGTTATACTCTTTTTTCTTCATCTTAATCATTTAACTGACAGCTAAATTAATGCTCTCACTCCTAAGAAAATGAAAGAGTAAAGTTGTCCATTCTTGCCCTGATTCCACAGTCAAAAGCAGCTGGAGTTTACACAAGGCTCAGACAGTTCAGACCCAATCAGAGAAGGTTATTTTCCTTTTCCACTTCTGACTGTGAAAGGCGCGGTTATCATTTCCAGGAAACATCTATGCCAGGAAAACCTGCAGATAGAGACTTTTTTTTTCTTTCTGAATTGTTAGTCGGTCTCTCAGCACATTTTGAATGTAACCTTTTTAATCCCTGCATTTGCAATTAGAGATTAAAATTCCATTCCAAGAGCCATTCAGCAGATGGCATGGCAAGAAAAAAAAATAGAGGTAGTTTAAAATTGTATTTATACAGAACACCAGATGAGTTTGCCAGGCTGTTTCTTCCTAAGCTTAGACATTTGCTTGTGAAAATTGATTGTTTAAGATGTAAATTTCATTTGCTGGGATTTAGCATTTTTATAGGATTTTAAAGCATCAATTAATCCATCTCTTTTGTTCAGCACAGTTGCTTTAAATATGGAAGTAAAATCTATATTTTAAGAAACTGCATCTTAAGAAGATTAAGCCACCTGTGAAGGGGTCACCAAGGTAGGCTCAGAGGGGCCCCATGATTATGGAATGGACAAGCCTGTAACCAAAGCACCTATTAAGTAGAAACCTCATCACATCTTAAACCATCTACATGGTTTGATTCTTAATTAAGATTTTTCTCCAGCTTCCTCCAAGAGCTTTTTTAAAAAATCCTTCCAACTTTTAAATGCTTATTGACATCTAATAGACGCAGAAAAGTGAACAATCATAAATGCATATCTTAAGAAATTTCTGAAAATGAGCAGGCCCATATAAACAGCTTCCTAATGAAGAAATAAAAAATTGCTTATGCCTCAGAGCCTTTCTCCTGGTCCTTCCCAACATAACCATTATTCTAATTCTAGCACCAAATAATTAGTTTACATCTTTGTGAAATACATGTAGGCTGACTCTATTTCACCATATTGTATCTGTCTTCATTCACACAACACTCTGCTTCCTCCCTTCATCCATTCCATTCAATGTAGGGGTGTTTGTTCACTGTCCTTGCTATAGGTAAGTATATTTTATAAATGTACCATTGATAAACTTTTGGGATTTCTAATTTGGGGCGATGACAATAGTGCTACTATGACTATTTTTATACATGTCTTTTGTGAACATACATATGCATTTCTGATAGGATTAGATCTAGCCATGGACCAGTCATGATTCTCCAAATCAACGGCACTCACCAGCGGTGTAGAGGGGTTTCAGTAGCCCCGCCTCCTGATCCCACACCTGAAAATACCAGTCTTTGTTCACTTTAGCAATCTCATGGGTATGTCACGGTTTTGTATGGGGACTGTAATTTACGCTTCCCTGATGACTAATAAAATTGAGAACACTTTCAAATTTATTGGTCATTTGGGAAGTGTTTGTTGAAGTAATCTGGCCATTCTTCGACTGATTCATCTTCTTTTTATTTACACGAGATGCAATCTCTTGTGAAATAGATGTATTGCAATTAATTTTTATCCTGTGGCTTGCTTTTTCACCCTCTTGAGTCCTTAAGAGGTCCTTAATTTTTTTAAAAGCTTTAATTCATTGATATTTTAAGCTTTTTATGTTTTGCTTAAGAAATCTTTACCTCTTTTAAGTTCACAGAGGGAACTGTGCTAGCTTCTCACATTTCTGCTGTTTTACCTTTCAAATTGGGTCAACAATCCATATCTATCTTTGTATATGATGTCCATGGAGATTAAAATTGTTTTGTTTCATTTATATACACAATTGACCAGCACCTTTTATTAGAAAAACCACCCTTACCCGATACCCTTGATGCACGGCAATGACGTACTTTTCATAAACCAGTCAGTTCTATGTGTGCGAGTCTATTTCTGGGCTCTGTTTGTCTATCCTTGCATCAAGAGCACACCATTTAATTGTACAGCCTTAAAGTTGCAGTATCTGGTGGGATAACTCCTCCAATCTTGTTTTCATTGCATAATGAATTCCTAGGCTACTTTGGTCCTTTGTCCACAAGAAAATGTAACTTGCAGGCATTTTGACTGCAATTTCATTACGAATAGATTCTTTTGGTGAGAATTGACATCTTTGCAATACTGAGTCTTTCTTCCATTAATATGGTAGGTCCCTCTAGTCACTGACATTTTTAAATTCTCTCAATGATGTTTTATTATTTTTCTGTGTAAATGTACATAATTTAAGAGGCTTCTTCCAGTTCTTTGCTTTGCTGCTACATAGCCAACTATTGGGTTTACAATTGCTACTTATTTTCAAGTTCTAGAATTTTCATTTGATTCTTTGTTGTTGATTCTAACAGTTAATTCTTCATATTTTTTCTATTTTCTTAAACATAATAATGAGTTATTTTAGTCTGGAATGCCAGAATTCTGATAGAAACCCTGCTTAGACTTTTAGCCTCCATTCATTCCGGCTTGGCATTAGCCCTCCGCCATGCACAGAATATGAATGCCTCACTTGGGAAAGAACCACCAAATGTCAAGCCTATTTGATTACTGTTGATCCCTTCTCTCTAGAATCTTGGCCTCTCAGGCCCTGACTTTCCTTCACAGCCCTGAACTCCATCTTTTATCTGCTCAACTCCAGGGGACAGCCAAAAGCTCTGAGCCACTGCCCATACCACTTATGAGCCAGGGAACATTTTTAATGAAAAGTGGAGGAGAATGTGAGGTTTACCTCACCCTTTCTATAGCAGCTTTAACCCTCAAATCCTGGATACTTTGGTTGCTTTACTATGCTTTTTATGATTGTTTTCCATAGAGGGTTAGACAAATACAAGCTCTTCTATCTCAGCCAAAAGCAAAAATGTATCACAGAGCTGAGCCCAAACTTCAAAGTTGAAAGCTGTAAGATGAACTTGGGAAAAAAATCAGTGTGTCTTTAGTCATTTCTTGCCATTTAAAAAAATGTGGTCTCATAAATTGAAATATAAGGTAAAAGATTGTTATAGGTCCAAATTGGTAATTAACTTATTATGAATAAGGGCAGAAGGGGGGAACTATAGGATATGGGGTAAATAGACCTCTTTTTAAATCACAGTGATGAGATTCAATAGCTCTAGGTCTATGGCTACTCATATACATTTTCTGAGTGTTGGTTTTATCCATAAAATAATAATAATAATTAATGAGATTAGATGATAGTTTAATGTGAATGACATTTGTAAACTAAAATGCAAGATGAAAATGAGACAAAACTCCTTGTAATGCCAAGGAAATACAGAAAACTTAAGACATATTTATGTTTAAAAGAATCAGAACTTGAAGAGTAGGAATTGACAGATACCAACCTCCTTCACACATAATAGTATCATTAGTTATTAGGGAAATTTATATCAAAACCACCAGCAGATACCACTTCATGCCCACACATATGGCTGGAACCAAAAAGTCAGATAACATCAGGAGTTTGTAAGGATTAGGAAAACTGGAACCCTCATACACTCCTTGTGGAAATATAAAATGGTAAGCTGCTTTGAAAAAGTTGAGCAGTTCCTTAAAAAGTTGAACATAGATTTAGTACTTAACCAAGCAATTTCACTCCTACATTTATACTGAAGAGAAATGAACACATACATTTACACAAAAATTTACACTCAAAATTCAGATTATTTATAATATTCAAAATATGGAAATAATCTAAGTGTTCATAATTATATGGTTCATACAAAATGTGGTTTATTTGTGAAATGAAATATTATTCAGCAATAAAAAGCCTTGAAATACTGATACATGTTTCACTATGTATTAACCTTAAAAACATTACACTAAGTGAAAGTATATGGTCACAAAAGACCACATATTATTTTATTCAATTTATATGAAATGTCCAGAATAGACAAATTTATGAAGATGGAAGATAAGGTAGGGATTGCCTAAAGATGAGGGTAAGTGTGGCAATTAGAGAATTATAGCTTAAAGGGCATGGGTTTCTTTCTTAGGAAATCACAATGTTCCAAATTGTGGCGATGTTTGCACAACTCTGAATATACTAAAAACCATTGAACTGTCTAGTTTAAATGAGTAAATTGTATGGTATGTAAATTATATCTTCGTAAAGCTATTACTTCCCCATCCAAAGAAAGGGTATACACAGTCAGCACTGACGCTAAGTACTATGGGGCTTAAAGCACATTAACTCCCATTTTTGATAATATAATAAGATCTATAGAAAGAATACCTGAATATATGTTCTTTAAATTAAACAACACACCAACAAGTGCACATTTGCCTCCATTTTTAGATCCTAAATAGCAGTGGCTTTTAAAATCTTAACATATCTAAAAGTAGAATATATCTTATCCTTCCTCAACAACTGAGAATCGAGTAAGTGTTGAGGAATGTAATGGAAAATACTTTGTATTATACAGGTCACACCTCATTGTGAATTCATGCAAGAAGTTCCCATACACTGAGGTTTGAAATGGTCAGTGCAGCCTTTTTCAAGATTTCTGCTCAAAGAACTCTTTGAAGAATAAGCAAGATTGGGGGAAACCAAGAAAGAATGTTTCGGGCCCTTTTTATGCAATTTCTGCAGATGCCCAATACTTTCATTCTCTTTGGCTTGAACTTCTGTTCCCTTGCTTTGAAATATATTGGGCACACATATCTGCTACATATAATCATTCAAATGAAGAATAAGGTCCCTGACTTTTCCTTTTATAAGTCACACATATTTCCAATACAAATACTTCACACCATTCAAGATACTATGAACAAAAATAGAGGATTTTTTAAAAATAAACTAGGGAATTACAATGATTCTCTCAGTCTATTATCTTTTACATACATGGGCAACAACTATATTCATAGAAAAGCAAATTCCTAGTGATTTTCCATTTTATATAACTTATTCCATCTTCCTCAAATATACAACTAACCAATCCCACAAAACAATATAGCATAAGCCCAGGCATTAATTCCTTTAAAAACTAAAGAGAACAGTGTAATTGCTAAGAGCTTAGGCTGGGTTCAAAGCCCAAACTCCATCATCACTCTGTGAGAGGTTGTGCCGGGTCTCTAACCTGCAAGTCTCAGTTTCCTCATCTTACAGCAGGAGTAATAGTAATAATAATAATAATAATAATAATAATATCTAGCTGTGGTAAAATGACTGTGTTTCCATGGTCCTTACATGAACTTAGTATCAAAACCACCCAGATAAAAGGCCGTTAAACCAGACTTGAGGTAGACTTCAGGGAAATGGATTTCTGTAGTTCCTGAAAACTGATGGAAGCTATACATCAATTACATTCTGCTTCCAGACAAGGACATAGAGTTGATAATCCTGTTGGGTTCCAGAATCACAAGTGTCCCATTATCGTAAAAATTCTCTCAAGAGGGAACATAGATATTGTTAGTACAACCTATTGAATTGGGATACAAAAATGACTGAGGGCCAGCAAACACCATACTCTCAGGTGACACAAGAACCTGTCTTGTCTGTAGATCTGATCTACAGGAGACCCCGTCCCTAACAGGAAACCCTGATCTCCTGTTAGGGACTCCGAGACACAAGGGAAGCTAAAATCTGCTGGAACCAGTCCTTCTGCCTCTCAGCATCCACCTAACTCACAAAGACATTTTGCACCCTAAGCTAATTTCCTTGGGGTCACAATCTGACCTACAGAGGACAATTTATACAATGTATATTTGTATAAGTGCCAGCCTCTCCCAGGATCTGCAGCCTCATAGGCTGGTGTGTACACATCACAATATAATGCATTGCAAAATGCTTAGCAGGATGCCTGTTGTAGAGTAAAGCCCTAAATAAAGATGCTGATTATGAAATGATGATGTCAGCATTCCATTTGGGTGGAGGATCGATGGGACAAAAAAAGTAGGGGAGATACTACCTTTATTCCTCTAAAAGCTACTGCCATTAAAAAATAGGGATTTTAGGGGACTTCCGGCCAAGATGGAGGCATAGGCAGATGCACTGTGCCTCTTCTCACAACCAAAATTAAGGACAACAAAGATTTAGAAACAAGAAAACAACCAGAACTCAGAAAATCAAACTGTTTGGAAGTCCAACAACGATTCATCCAGACCGGTAAGAGGGGCGGAGTCGCAGCAGGAAAAAGCGGAGGTGCAGACCAGGCACGCGGGCAGCAGCGGCTGGCAGCCCCCAGGTGCACAGGCAGCGACTAGCAGACCCCGGACACGGGGCAGCAACTGTGCAGAACCAGTGAGGCCGCACAAGGCAGCTGGCTGACTGGGTGGTCCCACATTCAC
>PVKU01011738.1:10991-41046 GCA_004027475.1 Anoura caudifer | reverse complement strand
CTCTTACCGGTCTGGATGAATCCTTGTTAGACTTCCAAACAGTTCGATTTTCTGAGTTCTGGTTGTTTTCTTGTTTCTAAATCTTTGTTGTCCTTAATTTTGGTTGTGATAGGAGGCACAGTGTGTCTGCCTATGCCTCCATCTTGGCCGGAAGCCAAATATTTTCTTTAAAATGTAAGATAAAACTATCTCATGAGTTTCAAATAGGGAACTTTCTCTTTATAAAATTTTGTGATTTTATGTGTTAGCGTATTGAAGAGAATTAAAAGTATCACTCATGTGTTAGATTACTAAGAAAATTAGATATTTAGCACTGCACCCAATTTCTAGAATAATGTATAATTCTTAATTAAGTCCATTAAAATGAGCTTCATGGACTCTTCAGATTTTTGCAGTTATGAAGTTTGCAGCATGTCTAACATTTAAAATTCATTTTTTTTGAGAACTTATTACTAAAGAGACTTGAAATTTGGAAGACTAATTCTTTAGATGCTGTTTGTTTCCCCAACAAAACCATTTCTGCAATTTTGCTAGTTGCCCAAGTAAATATTAGTGGTTTGGCACAGAGTAAGATAGGAATGGAAAAAAATGTAGCACACATTTCACTCTTGTTTTTTCTATAAAAATATAACTCTTTATTAAATAACATGCACAAATATCAACTAGTCATTTATTAAACAGATATGATTTAGAACAAGATTTAAAGAAATACAAATCCTTAGGTACAATTTAGTATCTTGTTCATAATATTTGAATAGTTTAAAAAAATCACTGATTAAACTAATCGCCCTTCATTTCTTTTTCAGAATCCTAAACTTTTTAAGCATATACTCCATTCCAAGTTTTTCCCAGCATTTCAGAGCTTCAGAATATCTTCAATATCAAAAGTCCTTAATTACTTACTTAAGGACAAATTCCCACTGAAAAGGCATTCACTTTTCTTTCACGCTATCCTGATCATCTCTGAGTCATTTTACAAAGGAAATCTGCAGAAGCAGAATCTTGGCAGAGAGGCTCCAGCAAGTTGAGGTACCAGAGAAAAGGATGAGAACTGTGGTTAACACTAAAAAAAGCTGGGATGACTAAAATATGCCAGATTCCTGCTTGCTTGCTTTTTCTCCTTTGCAGTTTGTGTTTGATGAAACTGATTTCCCCTACCCTCAAGGTTGGACCATCAGCAAAAAATGCTGTATAAACACACCCTTCTCATATTTTTTGTGATTTCAATGCTCAAATATCTGTTTTTTTTTTTTTAATTTTTAGGCAAAAGTATAAACAAAATTTGCATTGTTTTTCCTATTAAAAAGTATTGCTTTTATAAATTAGCTTTTAATGTTTCCAGCCTTAATAAACTTAACTTCAACAAAACCAGTGCTTCAAAATCTACCCTGCCTTTCTTGGCCCCAATTATCCAATAAAAAAGGCCAAATCTCCCATCTAAATTTCTAAACACTACTACATACAACCTTTATATTAAAATCCTTGCACTGTGTAATTTTTACACGTGCTTCTTTATTGCGCATGCCAAATACAACATGAATTTAAATATAAATTGATATATGAAATTTAAAAAATCCCTAAGCTTAATATGTACCTTTGCACTTAAAAATTTTAATTTTTACATGTTCTCCCATCAGCTGGAATTTCCAACTCGCAAGCTGAATTTAAAACACTTTCTGCCTCATATATTCTTTTTACTTTTCTCTATCAGAATAAAGAATATCCAGTATTATTTTATAATTCAAGACAATATTGTGGAAAGTTCTATAAATTTTATCTTGTATACTTATAATTAATATACATATAACCTAAATTTTCCTTTCAAAATGTTTAATTAGTTTAGTGGCAGGTTTCAGATCAGAACTATTCCTGAATATTTAGTCTATACCATGTTACAGGAGAAACTGAACTTTTTCTAAGTGTATTGCTAATTATTTTATTAAAAACAGCATACTAAATCTTAATTATAAAATTCTGAAAATTATGTTTTGCATCTTGATTCAAGGAAAAAATACAACATATTAACGAATTTTTCTTGAACACTTTAGAGATCAATCAGAGTATGACCATTTCTTCTTTGACTACCAAATATCTTTTTTCATTAGGGCACTCAGTTTTTATTTTAAAAGTGCAAAGGTTATTATTAAGCTTAAAACATTACACTTTAGCAATGTAAAAAAGTTTTACAATGATTTAACATGACCAATAAAATTTATTCAACATATTTTACATATATTCACAGATTCATACTTGAGTATTAAAATAGACATTTACAATTTCAGAATTTTCATTCAAAGGCATTTGGGGGGGGGAGGAGAGAATAGGCTCTACCGTGAGATGAAAAAAAAAAAAAAAAGCTGTTTCTCAGTATGACTAATTCTAAATATGTCCAACATAGTAAGTCACAGGTACTATACTAAGAGACTAGTATGAAACACCTTACACTACTTTAGGTTATCACTTATGGAGAGAGTTAAATTATAGGAAGCATGCAATACAACTAGGTCACAACCTTTACAGTTATGGTGATGAAAACAAGCTAACTCAAACACATGCATGCCTTATTGAAAAGGTTTGTTACCTGAATACACACACTACTGCTACACCCCATACAAACTACAACTTTGGTCCCATAAAACATTAGACAAAACAGTTTTACAATGATTTCTTTGTACATGTTTTAACTATCAATTCCTTTGCATACATCGTGACTATTAATTACAAGATTTACACCTGCACAATATGTATAAAATAAGTTATTAAAAAGGAAGATAATATTAAACTTTTGAAAAGAAAACTGTACAATTAGTTTACAGATATAATAAACTGATGAAATTTTGTGCCAAGTTTTTCTTCCACATTAGAAACTATCTGGTAGGAATTGAACCTTTTAGTTTAAGATATGCATACTAGTGGTTATCTTGTTAGAGTGCTAACAACTTCCAGCGCTGTTAGCAGATTCTCAACTTTTTAAGTATCAACCACAGCCTGCCAACATGCTCCAATGCAGTTGTTCCCTTTCACCAATAATAAATAGTAATTTTCAATTAGAAACTGTTTGGACCTAAGATCCAAAATAATTCTTTCCTTTTTTTATAAAATGACAGTGTTTACTACATAACCAAACTTTAGTTGAACTTTACCAACAACTGTAAAGGCATAATATCAATATTTTTTGTCAAAAGGCAGTATTCCACAGTATAACACTCTTGAGCCTTATCAGTTTAAGATGACACACCAGGAAGTAATGGCTGCTATATAGGAGTCAATTCAAAGTCATCATTAACATCAACAAGGGGAACATAAAATTCCTGGATTTCATAAATGCTGATAGATTTATAGGTGGCAGGATCAAGTTCCTGGAGTTTGAGCTGCCATTCTAATCTCTGAACGGCATTTAAAGCTGCAGCTTCATGTTGTTGCCTCATTAAAAGACAGGTCTATTTAAAAGAAAAGTTCATCAGTTACTCTATTAAATTTGCTTCGTTTCAAAATTAATTTTATCCATAGTTTCTTTAGTAATTAAGATCAATATAGTAGAGGTATAAGAAGTTTTTGAGTTACACATTCATTTGTTTTACCCTATCTGTATCCACATGCCAACAATCTCTGGGTCTGCAATTCATCTTCATCTTATCTCACAGACTTTAATTTAAAACTGTTGGTTCAAATAGTGAAATTTCAAATTAACCAAAGAATAAAGAAAATCTAAGGGAAAAGTGATTTTAAAACACTGGAAATCTAAAACCAATTATTTTCTTTATAGATTATTTGAAAAATATATTCCTTCTGTTATTGATTTCCCATTCTTCCATTTGTTAAACTATAACCAGTTTGTTTGTTAAACTATAAACAATAAACATGAAGATCCCCATTAGAAACTTCTTTTTCTACACTAGTCCTGAAAAATATGACATAATTTTTATTTTCCTTTATATTCCAATTGTGGCGTGGTGTGAAGCTCCATGATTAACTAGTATTTTCTTTCCTAATCATTTCTCTAATATGGCTGCAGTACCTGTTTATGAAGGGGGAAGCATCCATTTAAACTGAACTTCTCAAACATACATACCTTTAATTTGTCAAATTTATCATCCACATCTTGTAACCAAGACATGAACTGTCTTGCATTAAAGCGATCCCTCACAGAAGTTTTACTGTCATCAGACTGAAAGAAAACAAAAATAGTTGAATATAATAAAATACAATAACCTACTTTAAAATCTATATGCCATTATATCTTTTTATGGTATATCCCATTTTTACAGAATTATGGAAATATATTTTGAAAAAGGATAAAATCTGAATATTAAAAAAAGATAAAGCATTTATTTCCATACTGAATAGACAGGTTATTAGAATTCTTAGGATGCTGGGTTTAGTTATTAATTAAATAGAATCTTACTGCTCTGTGAGTCAAAGATGTTTCTCAAAAAGATATGTTGTATCAAGTATTATGCCTATGACATTCTTTTTAAAATATAATCTATTTCATATTAATTTAATGTTAAAGTTTATCATTAACATTAATGTAGGGAGAAAAAGTGTTAAATGCACAGTCCTTTCAGGAAGGCCTTTTTTTAGGAACAATATTTTGGAGTGCTTGTAACAAAATTTTATATCAGCTTTTTTTCAGAGTGATGCCATTTTTGTTTATTTATTTTTTAAGTATTTTATTGATTATGCTATTACAGTTTTCCCAATTTTTTCCTCCCCTTTATCCCCCCTCCACTCTACACCCTGCTGCCCTCCAGCATTACCCCCCACTTAGTTGATGTCCATGGGCTATACATATAAGTTCTTTGGCTTCTCTGTTTCCTATACCATTCTTATATCAACTGTTAAGAATACTTATGCAACCCAATGTTTATAGCAGTGCTTTTGCAATAGCCAAATGCTGGAAGCAGCCTAAGTGCCTATCAGTAGATGAATGGATTAAAAAACTGTGGTTCATCTACACGATGGAATATTACACTAAGTGAAATAAGCTATTCAGTGAAAAACAAATACCATGATATCACTTATAAAAGGCATCTAATGAGTAAAATAAACTAATGAGCAAAACAGAACCAGAGACACAGACACAGGGAACAGACTGAGAGCTGCCAGAGGAAAGGGGTGGGGGAATGGTGGAAAGAGGGGGAAGGGACTAGTCAAAGAACATGTATGAGTGACCCACGGACATGGACATGGACAACAGGGTGGGGCTGGACTGTGGGAGCAGGGTTTGGAGTGGGACGTAGGTGGGCAAAGGGGGAAAAATTGGGACAACTTTAATAAAATAAACAAGAATAAAAAAAGAATACTAGTTTTGGAATTAAAATAGGCTAGATTCAACTGTTAGCTTTGTATCTTACTGTGTAATCTTAAACTAATTATGTACTCTCAATTTTCAATTCTGTAAAATGGGATAAAAATACCTCTTTTAATCTTGTTTTGAGAATTTAAGAGTCTCTAAACGTTTGGGCATACAGGAAGCACTCAATCTAATAAACATTTGCTATACTTATTACTACTAGTCTTACTACCAGTGCTATCAAAGAGACAGGCAGACATCAGATAGCACCACATTCACATTTTAGCCATTATCACTTCTTCCTTGGTCCTTGAGTAACATGTTTTGACTACTTAAATTTTATTGTTGAATATTTCTTAATATTACAAGTTTATTTTGAAAATAAAGAAATATGGTAAGAGAGTTAAGATAATAATAATCCAAGCCCTGACCCAGGAAAGATAGATTTATTTTTTTCCCCTTAGTTCCTTACAGGCTATTTTCATACAAAGCAAGCCTGTTACTCAGTAGATAGACCTTCTACTGTAAAGCCAGCTATAAAAGGATGGGTAACAGTTCCACAGTTTTCCTCAGGACAATAAGTATTCTGCCTGTTAATTATTAGGATGATTTATTTTAGTTAATTTAATTATTAGGACTGATACTGTTTTCCAGTGACTTATTCTGAGGGTTTATTGGGAAAATTCACTTATTTCTGAACGTTTCTTTATAACCCATCTGGGCTTACAGATTTCTCAATTCTGATGCATTTTGTTCATTACCAGTATGTTTTTAGCACAAATGTCTTAATGTTCTGGTCCAGTGGATTTCCATCTCTACAGACAGCTCTCCCATAGATTTTTTTAAAAAACATTTTATTTATTTATCTTTAGAGGGGAAGGGAAGGAGAGAAGGAGAGAGGGAGAGAAATATCAATGTATGGTTGCCTCTTATGCATCCCTTGCGGGGAACTGGCCTGCAACCCAGGCATGTGCCCTGACTGGGAATCGAACTGTGATCCTTTGGTTCACAGGCCCGCGCTCAATCCACTGAGCTACACCAGCCAGGGCCCATAGATTTGTTTTTATCTTTACAAGTCTTCTATCATTTCAATGAGTTTTGGGAGGAAGAGAAAAATAAACAGCTGTGTTTACTCAACCATTCTGCACTAGAAATCTTTCCTTATAGCTTGATTTATATTGTTCTAAAATTGATTCATTACTCGGCAATGCATGAAATTTAAAAAGACCTGAAGATATCACAAGGTCTTCTAGTCCAGCCTTTAGGAAGAAAAACTGCTCATTTCATTTATTAAAAAACCATTCATTCTTCCCTTTCAAATCTTTAAAGTTGTAAATTATGTAAAGTCCTTTCCACTGTCTATTTTCTTAGTCAAACAGTTCTCTCTTAACATCTACTTACTCATTTTAACAGCCACTTTACCCCTGCACGCTCTTATATAAAGCTGTTGGTGGCTGAAAAAAGTTTGAAATCTACTGATCCTCACCCAAGAATATGTTTATTGATTTTAGAGAGGGAAAAGAAGGGAGAGAGAATCAATGTGAGAGCGAAACATCAATCTGTTGCCTCCTGTACACACACCCAATTGGGGATAGAACCTGCAACCTTTTGGCGTAAGTAACGACATTCCAACCAACTGAGCCACCCAGCTAGGGCTGATCGATCACTCTTTTTTTTTTTTTAAAAAGATGAGAAAAATAAAACCCAGAGATAACTCAGTAATTTTCTCTGTAATACACTGGGTTGGCTAAAAAGCCTGTTTAGTTATTTCCATAAAATAAAAAGACACATTTTTCATTTTCACCAATAACTTTATTGATTTGGGTATCTTGAGTATGTCAGCCACCTCCCATTATTGGCTTCTAGTGCGCAGAGGCTAAGGGTGCTGCTAAACATCTTCCAATGCATAAGGCGGCCCCACAGCAAAGGATTATTTGGCCAAAATATCAAGAGTACCAAGAAACTCTGCAAACCATTTTTGACATGTTTGATCAGTCATAGCATCTTCTCCATATACTGCACAAATCTTTCTTTTTGCATTTCAGTTGTATTTTTACATTTCTTGAAATAATAAAGCATAATATGCCCAACATGTTGTGTATCCTTTTCCATCTTCAATATTAAAAATGGCCACACAAAAATTTATGAATTTTGCTAAGTTTTTTTTTAAAAAATGTATACTCATATGACAGCTGACACAATGCAATCTAAAAGAATTGTTTCGAATGAAGTTAAAGACAACTAAGTAATACTGGAGCCAACGTATGGAAAAAACTAAATGAACTTTTTGGCCAACCCAGTACTTTCTATACCTTGTGTTTCCAGTTTGTCTGATTTAAAACAGCATTTCCTACTCTTTTTTGTGATAATCCTTCATTGTCCAAGTTTACACTTTTTATTTTAATCATTGTATTCTCTTATGACCAATGAATTTCATTCTGGTTTATGAATAAAAAAAAAAAATTCTGACAACTGGTAATGCCTAATTCTGAATTCATGTAATTTACATGTGGCAGTTAAGCTTTGTTCAAGATACAACTACAACTTTTCAATTAGAGTAGGTCCTTGGCCAACGTTTTGTGCTATGTTGTTTCTTTTATTATAATGCTGAGGAGATACCATAGGAACTCAACTCTTGTTTATTTATCAATGAGCCTATGGTAACACTAGTTTCATTACATATTGTTTTGCTTAAAGTTGTAGACTCTATCAACTATGTTAAATGAGGACTTACTGTGTCTTAATTTATTCCAATGACATCCAAGACCAAACAAAATCCTGCCCCTATTGTAACATGGTCACAACCTAGAGGTTCAATATGCCTATATTATTTTCCAGCTTACAGTACCTTTCCAATTGCTTGAAGGCCAGAACTAAATGTATAAATATCCACTTTATACAATTACAAGTTATGTACAGGGGTACTATCCTAAACACATACATGTTTTGTAATTATCTGCTTTTATTATGTAATGGTGCATATATATGTTTATACATGGTGCAAGCATAAGTACATTTACAGTTGTGAGTATGCAAAACACAGAATTTATTCTTGTATATTTTCCCATAAAAACTATAAACCTAATTTTGCCTACCCCTGTACATATAAACCTTTATATTATGAACATTATTATTAGATCTTATATTATATTAGAGGACTTTAGAAAATGGAGGATCAGGTGATTTGGGAGTAGTCTGGTCTCAAAGAGTTGTTTTTCTCCTTTGAGCTTTACTGATTGTTGAATTCAAGTTTCTTCAATGGAAATAGATTATAAAAAATCCTAAGTTGTATTAAGAGTATTCTAACTATAGCGAGCATTGTACCTGAGCATCCAGCGGCACACTGTAGACTTCTGCATCCAGTAAAACAGTACATGCACTAAATGGCAGTGTTTGATTTGCCAATGTTCTTGCAGCTCTGTAATGAACTCGTAGAACTTCCTGTTCATTGGATACAATGAGTTTTTCCTAGAAAAACAAAGAATTTAAAAAACATCAATTCTTCAACTACTTGTTCTCAAATAAAATAAAAAGCACTTAAAATATGCTGAAGAACTTGAACCTCAGAGTAGTTTTTCCTTCGTAGTAAGCCTGAGAATTTTGAAAACTCCTAGTGTTCTAAAGTGTAAATTTTCTTTCCAAAACTCTTTTTAAAAATTCTTTTAAAGTGTACAATAGTGAGTTTTACATATTTACAAAGATGTTCAATCATCACCACTAATTCCAGACCATTTCCAACACTCCACAAGGAAACCCCATACCAATTAGCAGAGCCACATCCCATTTCCCTTTCTTGCCCTGGCAACTAAAACTCTATTCTTTATTTCTATGAATTTTATCTATTGTGAACATTTCATATAAATGGAGTCATATATGTGGTCTTTAGTGACTGGCTTCTTTCACATCACATGTTTTCAAAGTTCATCTGTGTTTGTAGCACCTATCAGTATATCATTCCTTCTTATGGCTGAATAATATTCTATTGTATGAATACACCACATATTATTCATCCATTCATCAGTTGTTGGTCTTCTGGATGGTTTCCAACTTTGGGCTACCATAAATAATGCTATGAATAGTGGCTATGAATATTCATGCTCAAGTTTTTGTTTGGATGCATGTTTTTTTACTTCTCTTTTAAGTAAATAACTAGGAGAAGTGCTAGGATATATGGTAATTCTACGTTTAACTTGTTGAAGACCACCAAACTGTTTTCAATAGCAGTTGCATCATTTTATATTCCCACCAGCAATGTATGAATGTTCCATTTTCTTCATACACTTGCCAATACTAATTATCTATCTTTTTAAATTACGGCCATTCTAACAGATGTGAAGTAACACGTCATTGTAGTGCCATCTTCTTTTTTATAGTGAATATTTTCATAAATAAGCAGACTGTATCTGATGCTATTTGTAAACCTCTGGCATAGTACACTCCTTCCTTAATGTGTTAAGTGGGGTCCAAAACTTCTAATTATGTAATATGCAGAGTCACCCCCACCCTATCAAAAGGTTAACAGAAATGATCCAGGCAATCTTCTGCCTTTAGCAGACTGCAAATTCTAGGGTCCACCTACAGTTCCCAACCCATACTGATCCTGGTTACAGACTTGTGCTATCTGGTGGTAACTGTCCTTTTTTGGCTTAAACATCAATAAGGACAATTTTGGGATCTGTGACTGGTTAGAACTTCAAGAACAGAGGTAGTGACTCTAGGAATCCCTGTTATATGGCATTCATTATTTTGTTGGCTCTGTCTGGAAGGCTGGTCTCGGAGAATACTAAGGATGTGGTTGGCCTTCTCCCCACCGTGTTCCCTATTCTTCCTTTAACTGACAAGAACTTGATCTATCTTCCACTGGAGAATGTGGCCACATTATTTCCAAATATGTATTATTGTAGAGTTTTATTGTATTTATAATTTAGTAAAAACAAAAGGAAACACAGTCCTATTTAATCTCTTGTAAATTCTTATGTGATAAGTGATACTCAAAAGAGAAGTCAGCCTGACACTTATGATTTTTAAATTTAAGTACAAGTTTAAGGTAGGACTTTAAGTGATAAATATCCTAAAACTTGATTAGAGGCTAAGAAACAAATAGCTGGAACTCTTCCTAAAAAGTTGGTTGAAGTCCAGTAGACATTAAGAGCAGTAACTAAAAATCCCTTAATAGTATATGAGAAATAAATTTATGTTTCAAGTCAAGCCCCCTTCCCTAAAATAACTGAGATATACTGGTTTAATAGTAGCCTAAATACAATATTATACTTGAGATCATCATTTAATGTTGTATCTTTGAACATCTAGAGCACAGCCTCTCAAACAATACCTTCTGAGAATGGGTTATGTGAGTCCCCACTTAGTTTTTTGGGAGGCAGAATGAGGCAGGGGTAGGTGAAGTAATGGTCAGGGGCTCTGGCTGCAAGTTGTGTTCATTCATTTATTACAGCATTCATATGTTATCATTTTCTTTGGGAAAAATAACCCTAGAATAGCAATTCTTAACCTGGGGTTCCTCACACTGCCAGAAGTTTATGAACAAAATAGGGGGAAGGTCATCTGCGTACCTGGAGTAGAAAAAACTATGTCTTTGTCTTCATTAACCTCCAACTGGTATTCTTTTCAATTATGAACGTAGGCCATAAACCACAGTAATATCAGCAGTATCTACAGCTTTAATTTGTATCCGTAATGAACAGAAATAACAAATATTTTCAATTCATATTACAGCTTTTGCAGATATTGCTTTTATATATTCCCATACCAATTTCTCCTCTGAAATTTTAATAGTTAATTAGGACTGCTGTTTCATGACACATGATGGCAGTTTTCTGTGTAAATTGTGCAACATAGCTGGACAACTATCAAGCAATTCTGCAGCCAGTTTATTCAGCCAACAAATGGTAAAGCTGTTTGTTTTCACATTAGTCAGACACTTAAGTTGCTTTGTAGTATTCTGAAATTCTAAATTGCTTGTTGGTCAGTATGTAAAAGGATGTCATTTTTCCCATTTATTGAGGTTCTGCAAATTGACAATTTGTTCAATGACAATTTATTTTTATCGTTCCCATTTCCTCCCTCTTTGCCCACCTACACCCAGCACCCACCCCTCCTCCCTCAGGGCATCACCATACTGATATCTACGGGTTATACATATATATTCTTAGCTAATCCTTTCACTTTCTTTCATCCAATACAATGGGTTTCCTTTTCATTTTGTTGATGGGTTCTTTTGCTGCACAGAAGCTTTTTAGTTTGATATAGTCCTATTTGTTAATTTTTTCCCTTTATTTCCATTGCCCCAGAAGATATATCAGCAAAAATATTTCTACGAGAGATGCCTGAGATTTTACTGCCTATGTTTTTATTCTAGGATTTTTATGGTGTCATGATTTTACATCTAAGTTTTTTATTTGAATTTATTCTCGTGTATGGTATAAGTTGGTGGTCTACTTTCATTTTTTGCATTTATCTGTCCAATTTTCCCAAAATCATTTATTGAAGAGACTGTCTTTACTCCATTGTATGCTCTTGCTTCCTTTGTCAAATATTGACTATAAATATTAGGTGTGGGTTGGTTTCTGGGCTCTTTGTTCCGTTCCATTGATCTATATGCCTGTTCTTATGCCATTACCAGGCTGGTTTTATTACAATGGCCTTGTAGTATAGTTTGACATTAGGTTTTGTGATTCCCTCCAACTAAACTCTTTCTCAAGATTTTTTAGGCTATTTGGAGTTTTGTTTTTGTTCCAAATACATTTTTGGACTATTTCTTCTAGATCTGTGAAATATGCCATTGGTATTTTAATAGGAATTGCATTGAATCTATAGATTACTTTGGGTAACATGGACATTTTAATGATGTTAATTCTTCCAATCCATGAACACGGTGTATGCTTCCACGTATTTCTATCTTCCTCAATTTCTTTTTTGATGTCCTAAAATTTTTCAAGTATAGGTTTAATTTATTTCTAGGCATCTTTTTTGCTGTTGTTGCAATAGTAAATGGGACTTTTGTCTTAGTTTCTCTTTCTGGTACTTCATTACTGCTATATAGACATACCATCAATTTCTGAATATTAATTTTGTATGTTGCTACTTTGCCAAATTCATCTATTAGCTATAGTAGTTTTTTGGTGGAGTCTTTAAGGTTTTCTATGTATAGTATCATGCCATCTGTGAATAATGACAGTGTCCCTTTTTCCTTTCCAATTTGGATGTCTTTTATTTTTTCTTCTTGTCTTACTGTTGTGGCTAGGAATCCCAGTACTATGCTGAATAAGAGTGGTCATCCCTGTTTTGTTCCTGATTTTAAGGGAAACACTTGCAGTTTTTGCCCATTGAATAATATAGTTGGGAGTAGGTTTGTCACATACGGCCTTTTTTTGTGGAGGTATATTTCCTCTATTCCCACTTTGCTGAGAGTTTTTATTATAAATGGATGCTAGATTTTTTCAAATAACTTTTCTGCACCTATTGATATGATCATGTGGTTTTTATCCCTCATTTTGTTTATGTGGTGAGTCAAGTTTACTGATTTGTGAACACTGTGCCAACCTTGCATTCCTGGAATAAATCCCACTTGATCATGGTGTATGATTTTTTAAAATATATTGCTTAGTCTGGTTTGCTAATATTTTGTTGAAGATTTTAGCATCTATGTTCATCAGGGATAATGGCCTATAATTTTCTTTGTACTGTCTTTATCTGGTTTTGGAATTACGATAATATTGGCCTTGTTAAATGAGGTTGGTAGTTTTCCCTTCTCTTGAATTTTCTGGAGTAGTTTGAGAATAGATGCTAGTTCTTTTTGAACATGTGGTTAAATTCACCTATGAAACCATCCAGTCCAGGACGACTTTTGTTTGTTTCAAGTTTTTTTATTATAACCATGATTTCATTAGTTGTAATCTGTTTTTTCATTCTCTCATTCTTCTTGATTCAGTTGGGAAGGTTGTATGTTTCTAGGAACTTATCCATTTCTTCCAGATTTTTCAATTTGTTGGCATATAGTTATTCATAATATTTTCTTACAAGCCTTTGTATTTCTTTGGTGTCAGCTGTTACTTCTCCTTTTTCATTTCAAATTGTATTTATTAGGGTCCTCTCTCTTTTTTTTTTTTTTTTTCTCTTGATGAGTCTGGTTAAATGTTTGTCAATCTTGTCCAGCTCTTGGTTTTACCGATCTTTTTTATTGTTTTTTTTTCAGACTCTATTTTATTTATTTCTGCTCTGACCTTTATTGATTCCTTCCAGTCATTTAGGGCTTTGTTTGTTGTTTTTTTAAATGACAATTCTTAACTGTCTGTAAAATGGCTTCTATACATGCTTGATAGTTAAAAACAGCTATAGATATGTGATATGACCTAACCTGTTGCTAACATACTGCTCAATGACATGGGTCATGAACAGTGTTGTAAATTCTGTATCAGTGCTCCTTTTATTTGTTGTTCTCATTGTAAAGCTATAAATCATTTTATTCATTTAAAAACATTATTCTGAGAAAAGGTTTTATATTTACCAGTTGTTATAGGAGTCCATGGCACAGAAAAGAATAAGAACCTCTGTCTTAGGGACTCAATCATGTATGAATCAAAGAAGCAGTAGACAAGGTTTTGTTTGTATAAGTATGTCATATCACATTTACAGAAATCTCTGACCCTCCCCAAAGATTAAGAAGGTGTTGTATTTTTGTCAATCCAAATGAAATAACTTTTATGATTTTTATAAATGTGGAAGTTTTTTCCCTGTCATTTCATGGCAAGACTAACCACTGGAAACTAGAATACTAAGATAAGGACCAGTAGACACTGCCTTTGTTAAGTATTTTGCACTAAAGTAGCTGGCACCAAGAAACAATTCTAAAATGTGGAAATCCTAATATCTAACTAGGAATTCACTTTTAAAGAGTTCTGCAAATTCAACGAATGGTAAGAAATTATTATACTGAACATAAATTGCAACATGGGAGCAGTTATGCTGAAACAGGCTTAAAAATTCTCCATGTTACCGCATAAGCACAAAGTAACAAACCATTTTATCTCAAACTGGTTTTAAATTACAAAAATTCACAAATAAAAAACTGTAGACCTTTGTAATCTATTGTTATTTGTTAGCACAAATGTAAATGTAAACATTTCTTACCCTTTCAATGCTGTGTTGCAAACGTAGTTTCATCCTTACAACTTCCTGTTGCCGAAACAGCTCTTTGAGTGGATCTGACAGTGAAGGTGGTGGTGTAATCTAATTTAAAATATATATAGTTAAAAGTATTAGGTTTTATTTACAACAATGGGCTACATTATAAATGTAAACCCTTTTAGTGCATAACTTAAAAGATATAAATTCTGAGGTGCTCTGAATTAAATACTATAGTAAAATTATACAATTAACTTTTCAGTCAATTTCAACTGTCTGAAACACTGAATATTCTCCTAGCCTCTGAAGTATCTACATCCCCCTCCCCCATCCTAGCTTATAATTATTGTCAGTATTATTAGGACAAAGTAAGATAGCTCAGTCTATGTTTGCACAGTAAAGTAACTTAGATGACTCTCCTGAAGGTGAAAGAAACAAATATAGTGTTTCAAGATGTTGTGTAACAGGAATTGTACAACACCATATATGAAAAGCTCCTGCCAAAGAATCAAACCAGCGTCTAATTGAGACTCTATATTATAGTCAGTAAACAGTTTATAGGAATTATGGGAAACTGAAAACCATGTTAAATAACATCATAAGGATTCAATCAGTCAAATCAATGTGGAAAGTAGAAGATAAATAAGTTGATGGGGCTGACCATTTTTCAATGAGCTCACCTTGAATTACAATTTTATATATATATGTGTGTGTGCGTGTGTGTGTTTTGATTCGTGTCCTGTTAACTTCTTTAAATATTTTAAAAGAGTAGAATTTGGTGCTATTGCTATAGTTTTTATCTTTTTTGCTTTTTTTTTTTTAAAATGAGAGTCTCCTGGGTGCCCAGACCAAGGATTGAACCTGCAACCTATGCATGTGCCCTGACCCAGAATAAAACTGACAGATGCTCCAACAAACTGAGCCACACCAGCCAGGGCTATTATTGTAGTTTTGCAAAGTTATACAGGCTTCCTTTAAGCAGAGCTGTGTGTTTTTCTACTTTAGTAATTCTCATTAAAAACAAACAAACAAACAAACAAACAACTCCCCACTACATCCAAACACAGTACTTAGCTCTGCTTTTACCTGTTTCTGAAATGATACTTGATACAACTAAATTCTAATTTAATTGAAGATATATATATATCTATATATATCTATATATAGATATATATATATCCAGAGTTGCTGCAAGGGAATTAAACTTGTGTTACATCATCTTTGCAGGAATAAGAAAAGGTGATAGTAAACACAGGCACACAAAACGTATACACAATGTGTGTGTCATGCTGTATATACAAATATACACATATATGTATCAATAAGCACATAGTGCTAAAAGACAACCTAATACGGTTTATTAGAAATTGTCTTTAGTGAAATAATTTGTACAAAGTTCTAATTTTAATGTGTTTTTTACAATTTTTATTTATTTTTTAGAGAGGGGGAAAGGAGAAAGAGAAGGAGAGAAACACTGATGAGAGAGAAAAACATCGACTGGTTGCCTCTCATAAAGGCCCCAACAGGGGACCAAACTTGCAATTCAGCTGATGTGCCCTAAATGGAAATCAGGCTGGCAACCCTTTGCTTTGCAAGACGATGACCAACCAACTGTGCCACATTTGTGAGAGCTTAAATGTGTTTTTATAGTGTTAACTTGTTTCCAGCCTATGATACAATATATTTCAGTTAAAATTTCTTACCCTTTGGGGTAATAAGGAAAACAAGAAAATTAGCATATATTCTTTGAATCATTAGCAAATTATTTTGCTGAAAGAATGACAAATTTACTTACAACTCTATTCTTTTAAGTCTACTACTGCTGCTTATTACTAGTAGGGTAATATAAAAGCCTGTCAAGATTTAAAAAAAAAACTAGTATCAGGTATATTCTGTGGATGTAAGACTAAAAAAAACATCCTTCTTCAAACGTTTTGATTTTCTCTGAACTGGGCTTTAAAGAAGGAACATGTGCAAGGGCATGATGTGAAATGGCATACAATGTAGCCTTGGGCCATCATGTACATACAATAGGGTAGTAACTACAGCTAAGCCTAGAAAAGTATGGGAGGACCTTGTATGCAATGATGGGGATTTTGGTATGTAGAAAATTGGGAGGCTCTAAAGATGTTTAGCTGGGTAGACACAAAGTCAGATCTGAATTTTTTATATGGAACCCAGATAAAAATAAGGCCAGCTTGACAGAAGAGACTAGAACAGACTCCATGACAGCTTTTCAGAACATCTGTTTTGCTTATTTCTGACACCCCATTGGCACAATTCTTAGCACACAGTTATGAGTTATTTACATATGCAATATTTTGAATATTTGATTATGCAAAATTCAGATATGTGAGCAAACAGTTTAAGGAGTTAATGAGGTCCTTGTGTGGCAGTGGTAGGGAAGAGAAGAGGAATGAAAATGAGGTGAATAAACACAACCTAGTGACTGATATGATGGCAGGGCACAGGGGAAGAGGTGAAGGTTGAATTTTGGGTCTCAGCCTAGGAAATTAGTAGATAATGATACTAACTAAAGCAGAGAGGGCAAAAAAAAAAAAAAAAAAAAAAAAGGCACATTTGAGATAAGAAAAATTAGTTTGGTATTAGACATAATGATTTTAAAGATATTGTGGGACATTCAGGAGATGTCCAAAAACAACTAGAAACACAGTTATGGAAATCAGTAGTGTATTCATGGCTGAAGATAAATTGGGATTCATTCTACAAGAGTCAGTGCCTTAACCCTTCTTTAGATTATACCTGAGAGGTAGAAGCAGACACATAGTTAATTACATATATTATAGGTGAGGTATAAAGATGACACAAGCAATTCTGCTTTGACAAGATTTCAGAGGTGACATCACAGCTGGAACAAAGTCATGAAAAGAGAATAAAAAAAGGGGGCATGGCGAGAGCAACATTTCAGTTAGGGAGAACGCAGCCAAAGTACCAAAAGTAGTAAACAAGATTTCCACAGAAGAGTTCAGTTTGGTGGATATATTGGGTGAGTTTGGAAGGAGTAGCGAGAAAATAAAGCCAGAAGGGTCAATTGGTATCAGAATATGAATGGTTATGCTATGCTTAAATATGGATTTTAAGCTGTAGGCAACAGGAAGTCAACTAATCATAGCTGATATCCTTAAATAAGGAAACAGCTTTTTATTGGTTTTAAAGGGATATAAATTTAACAATAAAAGAGAATGTTCCAGCAGAAAGAGACTAGGGGAAAAAAGAAGTGAACAAGTTTCTATAATATTCTAAATGAGAGATAATGATGAGAGCCCTATACCAAGGTGGTGTAGGGCCCTCAGATTCTGTACAGATTCTGGAGGAAGTTCTAAGATAGAATAGCTAGAATTTGGTTACTAATAGGTTTTTACTTTGATATCATCACTAATGGGTAAAGATTTGTTTTTGAGGGAGAGAGAAATCATTCCTTACAGCTTGTGTGAAATCTGAGGAATGCCATAACGTATGGTTAAATCCTCCCCCACCCCAATTCAGGAATGAGGCACTGATCCCTCACTCCTTGGATTGTTGGCTGACAGGTCTAACTGGAGCTCCGTTCTAAGAATTACCTTCCAGGGAAGCGAGCTGGCATGACCAAGGTCATGTTTCTTGCCTGGGTGCAGGCTATTTATCAGAAATGCCATCCAATTCCAGAGCTCCTGTGGGTTCACCTGAGGTCACAGTTGAAACTGCATTTCAGTTCAACCTCTTGATCTGTCCAGTTATGCTTTCCTCACACACAGGTTTTGTCCCTGATAGCATTTACAAATAAATCTCTCGCACACAATGCCAGAATTAGCCTTCTGGGAAACCACACCTATGTATGACAAGTATCTGAAAGTCATTTAGGTAAGGGATGCCCAGGATGCACGTATATTTGATTCTGGAGGTCATGAGAGATAGTATATTGCTAGATAAGAAATTTTGGGGAGTAACTGGCACAAGAAAAACTGCCAAAACCATAGTAATAGGTAAGATCACACTGACATAAAGTTGACTGAGGAATTAATTCCTAGAGAACTATGATGTTTAAAGGGTGGGTAAAAGAATCATTAAAAGAGAGATAGGATTAGCCAGTGAGGCCAGTGAATTAGAAAAGAGCACCATCAAGAAAGACCAAGGCAGGAATGGGGAAAGAAATTTTATGAACATCAAGATGGTCACAGTATCAAATGTAACTAAGATCAAGTACAAAGAAAAAGAAAGAGGCCGATGAATCTGGCACTTACAAGCTTACTGTTGATCACTGCCAATGCGTAACAGTAAAGGGACGAATGAATAGGAAGTGATTACAAGAAACATGAGGCACAGACTCTAAGAGTGCAGCAGTGAAGGAAAGAGAGAGGGTGAGCTTGATGAACTGACATAGTTGAGGGGTAACTTTTTCTCCCCAGGATGAAGGAGACCCAAATATGTACAGAGTGGGGGGATAAAGGCCAATGGAGAGGAAAAATTGAAAATATACTAACAAGATGGTTTAATAGAGGAAGGTTCCAAAGAAGACTGGACAGAATGGGATAAAAAAAAACATACAAAGGAATTACTCGTTGAAGAAACAAAAACATACCTCCTTTAGGACATAAGGAAAAGTTAAGGAAAAACAAAATACTTAGACCAATGTTGTTCAATAAGGTAGCCACTAACCACATATGGCTCCTGAGCACTTACTGAAATGTAGCTAGTTTAAATTGAGATGTACTGTAAGCACACCACATTTCAAATACGTAGTACAAAGAAAAAGAACACAATGTCTCAATGATAATTTTTCTATACTGATTATATTTTGAAAAAGTATTATGGATATAGTTGGCTGAATAAAATATTAAAACTAACTTACGTGCTTTTTACTTTTTAAAATGTGGCTACTAGAAAATTTAAAATTCTGTATGTGACTTGCAGAATATATCTATTGGGCAGCATTGCAGATGTATTATCAAGTGATGTTACTTACTGTGGGAATGCAAATCTTGCTTAAGGGGTTTCCATCCAGGAGATAAGATCCATTAAATGTCACGTACTCATCATAATACTGAGGAGCTTGAGGAATAACACTACATAACAATTTGCGCTTTTCTTCAATTTTTTTTCTTATGTGCAAGAATTCAAAATATGGATTTGCTCTTTCTGAACTGTATGGCTGAATCTCATCTAGTTTCAGAGAATCTACAATGGCTGCCAGAGACTGCTGAGTTTTCTCTTTTGCTTGCAGTAAGGAGGGACTCACTTGCACAGGCTGAGGCACACGTGACACTTTCCTTTTCCGTGGATGGTGAATTTGAGGATCATCTTCTTCAGTTAATCTTATTCTTCCTCTAAGAGATGAAGATTCACCGTCTTTTTCTGGTAATAGTGTACAGCTAGCAAGAATCTGTTTGCTTTGATTTGCCATTGTATTTGCTTTATTTCTAGTCATCCTCTGAGGGATTTGGTTTTCAGTTTTATCATCTTCAGCATTTTCTTCTAATTCTACTTTAACTAATTGAGCATATTTATGCATTTCTGGTTGAGCTGGTTGCTGTGAATGGTTTTCTAAACTTGATAAAGTGCTTTGTTGTGATTCTTCATCTTCGAGGGAAAGCAAACACTTTTCACTTTCGGCACAAAATTTTGGAGTATCTTGTTCATTTAGGTTTCCTTTTGGTATTCCTGCATTCATTTCGCATAAATCAGAATCACACTTACCACTGAAATGAGCTAAAACCAAACTCTCCAGTTTGCTTTCTTTTTCATGTGAAATAACCTGACTATCAGAAGTGCTATTTTCAACCTCATGGCTATTGGAAGACTTGTACATTAGTTTGCTAAATGAATAATGTATATTTAGCTGGGAATCACCTCCGTTAAAGTCCTTTTCTAATGGTAACACAGGCAAAGCATTACCCTTCTCACAATCTGGTGATGCTTCTTGCATAGTGCTTTCAGAGTACACTGTAACAAAGGCATCTGTCTTTTGAACATTTGTTAAGGCGAAACTATTCTCCATATCCTTTGTAGGTTCGTTATCAGTATCTAAAACAGGACTTATAACTTGAACTGTGTTTTTCTGTTGTAAAATGTCTGGCTCTTGACTGGCAACATATGACAAAGACATATGTTTAGAAATAGAGTCAGCATCTGAAAGTGATTGGGTGTAGAAAGAGCCAGGTTGCTGTGAAGGCAGAAAGGATGCTGCATCCTGAGCACAAGAGTTTACTGACAGTTCAGTCTGGTGCAGGGAAAATGAATCAGTATTCTGCTCTTTCAATATTTTGTTTTCAGAATTACAAAACACCTGAACAGAAGAATCTTGATCAGGCATGCTAGAATTTGGGTCAATAAAGTCACTGGTGCTTACTGATTCCAGTCTATCAATAGGTATCTCCCATGATTTATTTTGGATCATGCCACCAACCTGATTAGATGGCTCTAAATGAACAGGACTGTCCATCAAAGTGCCCACTGGAGCAGTACTCTTGATAACATTTACATCAGCTAAAATATATTTGCTGTTTACAGATCTAGTTGGAGAGGCTGCAAAACTGGAATGTACGTTAGAAACATTTGGAAGTTCTCTTTCAGGCACATTTGAAGATACTTCAGGTTTGGGAGAAGGACAAGTATCTCTTGGCACAACTAAACCACCTTGATTGCTTTCTTCTGGTGTTGTTTGAAATGGTTTTGAATGTTCACAAATGACAGATGGCATGCTACATCTTCGAACTTCTACAGTTGGTCTCCCTTCATTTATAACTAGTTTAACATCTTCTGCAGAAGTTGCTCGGAGATGGGATGTTGTAAGTCTGCTTGTATATGGCGGTTTAATCCGCTCTGGCAGTTCAGCCAGGCTATCCAAGTCCTTTTCATGAAGTGCAGGAGATTTGGCAATTGGCAAAAAAGGTGACTGGGAAAAGGACATTTGGGAATCTGAACCCTCTAACATAAAGTCAGAGTCATATTCTACTGGAGGTCTTGGTGTAGTCACTGTAGCATGACTGGAATCCTCTGAGCTAGCAACAGAAATCATGGATACAGATCTGGAGCTGAGACCTGGCTTTTCACTTTCTGATCTAGGAGATCTGTTTAAGCTATTATCTGAGACAAAAGATGACTTCCCTAAATTCATTATATTTTTGGTGTCAACAGATTGTGATCTGCTACTTACAGCATCTTTAGATTGTTTTTCCTTGGTATAAGCACCAGTCAACTCTGAACTCTTTGACCTAGTAAGTTCTTTATTTTTGGACTCAGCTAGTGTATGCTTTGTTTTTTCTTTATCTTTTACTTTAAGTTCTAAACAATTACGGTTTTTCAATCGTTCCTTTTCTTTTTGCTTTATTTTTTCCTTATGTTTTTTGTGCCACTGCTCTATTTCTAAGTCTTTAAGGCTTAGCATTCGTTCAAAACTTGTCTGCATTAAATCATCATTCACTAACCTCTTTTCTTTAGGTCGAATATCTTTTGATGCTGGTAATGACTTAGGTTTGGGCTTATCTGCTTCAGATTTTAGTTTAAATAAACTATTTAGTTGAATCTTATCCTTATGTTTATCACGTTCTTTGTATCTGTCTATATCTTTATCTTTCTTATCTTTTTCTTTTCCATCAGGAGTTTTCAAAAGTTCATCTTTTGTTTTTTCTTTAAGGGATAAAGCTTTTTCATATTGTGCTTTACTACCATCTGCTAGACTTGACTTCTTCTCTTCCTGAAAGTGTTTATAGTTAGTTATACTCACACTTTCTTTATCTCTAGATTTCTCCTTTTTATCTACCTCTCTGTCTTTGTTTTTGCTTTTTTCTGATTTAGTGTAGTCACTATTATCTGACTGTTTGTTTTTTTTTTCCATCAAGTGCTTTTCTTTGCTTTCTGCTAGATGCCTGTCTTTTTCAGATTTTTCTTTGTCATGTTTTCTATCCATCTTTTCTCTTTTATCTCTATCATCAATTTTTTTAATAGTAATATTTTTTATCTTCTCACTTTCTTTATGACATTTCTCTGTATGATGTGAATATAGCTTGTCTTTTTCTTTTACTCTGTCAACACATTCACTAAGATCTAATTTATCTTTCTCTGACTTATGCTCATGTTTTACCTTTTTCTCTTTTTCAGAACTTTTTCTTTCAGTTTTCTCAATGTCCTTTTCTTTACTTTGAAATCGTTTGTCAGATTTTTCCTTACTCTCTTTTATGTGCTTTTCTTGTTTGTCAATTTCTGTTTCCTTTTCCACTGAATGTAACCCTATAGATTCCTCACTGGCACTTACACCTAAAGAACTGAATTCTGCTTCTTTGTCTATAGGTACAGTCTCTCGTTCTTCTTTTAAATCTTTTACTTTTTCTTCCCTAAAGGATTTCTCACTTTCTTTTTTAATCTTTTCTCGTTCTTCTTTAAAGTTCCTCTCTTTTGAGACATGCTTTTCCTTGGCTGATTTATCATCTTTTAGGTTTTTTTCCAACTTCGACTTCTTTCCTAATGTTAGGGAGTCATGTTCTATATTCAAAAACATATCTTCGGTTTCATCACTTTTAAAAAAATTCTCTTTCCAAAATTCTCTATCAAATTCTACACTCCGCTGCAGCTCTTTAGTACCATCCCTATTTTTGTATTTTTCCTTTTCACCTTCAATTTCCTTTTTATGCTTTTCTTTTTCCCTTTCTTTATGTTTCAATTTATGCTTTTTTAATGTTTTACCTTCTTTATCCATTTTTTTCAGTGTACAATCTGAATTTTCAAATGTCGAACTATGATCTTCATCCTTTATTTTAGCATTTGATTTTTCACCAAATTCTAAGTGGAAATCTTTCTGATGCTTGTTTTTTTCCTTATGCTTACAAGATTTTACACTTGAGCTTTCTGGCAAGAATTCTGACTCTGTATTATCGTATCGAACAAGATCAGGCTGTAATGACATTTCAGAGCTTCCTGGTGATAAACACGTTTTGGTGTGTTCTTGTTTTACTGGTGTTGACTGCTTTTCACTTAGTCTACAAGAATGTTTGGGAGATTTACCACTGGAAATATGAAATAAATGTAATGAAGTATCATCTTTAGGGCTAAAAGATTTCCTAAAATTTCCTTCCTCTCTGGTCTTTTCTGAACAATCTGCTGTTGTGTTAACTGTCAAGTTTGTTACTCTGGTGTTTTCTTTCCCCTCTTTTTCTTGCTTCAGCTCTTGGTTCTCTTTATTTTTGTTCTGGTTCTTTAATTTTCTTTTAACTTTGCCTTTCTGTTTATGTTCATTTGAAACTCCGTATTCCTTTTTGGTTTGTGTATCGGAATTTGACATTTCAGGGACAGAACATGGAGTAGGAGCCTTCTTGTTCTGAAGAATTTCTTCATCTGAACTTTCAGAACTTGAATACAGAACCCTAGATGGCTTTTGTTTTTTACTTTTAAATGATTTAGGATAAAAAGCTTTATCCTGTTTTGCAAATAAACTATTCTTTTCTACTTCAGATTCACTCTCTTTTCGTAGCTCTTTCCTAAGAATATGCCTATCATCAATCATTTTATTTATTTCTTCTTCTTCATCATCTTTGAATTCATACTCATCAAGGGCAGATGGAAGAGGTGCTTTGGAAATTACTTGTTTACTTTCACAGATGAGAGAGTCTTTCTCTGTCTCAGAATCAATATTTTCATCGATACTGGAAGGATTTACCGACTGAGCCTCTTCAGAATCTAGAATAAGAAAAGAAAATCTGTTGTTGGTTGAAAGACAACTGTCAGAAAAATAAGACTGAGAAAAATACAGCATATAAATATTTCAAACAATTCAAAAAAATTTCAGATTTATAGGTGAATAATGCAATAGAAATATGTCTCTGCTACAGTGCCATGGAAAAGTTTTTATAGAGAATCTGCTTCAGGATGGGACTCCCTGATACCTCTAAAAGCACATAATACACTGATTTTACAATACATATATCAGAAATATATAATATAAATATGCATACTATAAAGCAGAAGTCCATAAACCAGGGGACTGTGTTTCAGGGAAAACACTGGCTACTCATGTAATGTAAAATTTTACATACAGGTACCTTTTGCTCTGGAGAGGATATTTAACTTAAGATTCTTTGATGCAAAAAGATTAAGAAACACTAATTTAAGAGATTTAATTATATAAATATCACAGATTGTTTTACAGTTCAGATTTTTTATAAAAAAAAAAAAAAAACTGTAAGTTATCAAGTGATTCCAATAGAAAATAGTAACCTAAATATAGGTGAATGGTTTTGACTATAGAAGAAATGATTATCTAGTTAAAAAAATCAGAAAAATCAAAAGAAATATATCCCCTCTGAGATGTCATTCTGTGCCATATATCCATGTCTCTGGTTTTATTTTGTCATTGTAATTTGTTCATTAGAGTCCACATGAGTGAGATCATTTGTCTTTCTCTGACTGGCTTATTTCACTTAGCATCATAATCTCTAGGTCCATTCATGCTGTTGTGTGAAAAGAGTCCCTTCTTTTTTATAGCCATGTAGTATTCCCTATATGGAGGGGGTGGGGGAGCTGGAAGAGATTAGCTAAAGAACATATATGCACAGCCCATGGACACAGACAACAATGTGCTAACACCAAGGAGGGACAGAAAGGGGGACATCTGTAATAGTGTCAACAATAAAGAAAAAGAAATATATTTTATAATTATATAATCAAGATTATGACAGATGAACAGATATGCAAATCTGATAAAAATTACTCTATTCCTTAGTTTTCTTATCTGTACTAATATAGACTTGATCATAATATATATTTTGGTACAATAAAGGAAATAATAGGCTGAACTCCTATATGTTTTTAAATATATGAAAATTTAAGTACATGGAAAATTAACTGCATCCAAACTGCTGCATGAATGAATATAGCCAAAGAACTTCTAGATTCTATTTCATGATACTATTTTAAATCATTTTTTAATCTTCGCTGAGGACATGCTTATCTATTTTAGAGAGAAAGAAAGGGAAAGAGAGAGGGAGAGAAACATTGATGTGAGGGAGAAACACTGATTGGCTGCCTCTTGTATGTGCCCTGACCAGGGATGAAACACATAACTTAGGCATATGCCCTGACCAGGAACCAAACCTGTGACACTCCGACCAACTGAGCTGCACTGACTAGGGCATGTGATATAATTTCTAAGAAAAAGATTTTTATTCTTCCTAGGTAGGCACCCCTTCTTAGCTAAACTGTATTTTGCATGCATGGGTCTCTAACTGAAAAGAAAATCCAGGCTTCTAACTCATGGAAAACTGAGGCCTCTGACCAAGGGAGGGTGGAACCAAAAGTCATTACCAATATGATACTTCATTTGCTAAGTATTTAATTTTAAAATTATAAATTTACTTTAAGTTTCCTCTAAAGTGATCTAGCTCTCAAATATTCTCTTCACACAAAAATTCAAATTCCAAAGTATTTTGGAGTATCTATAAGGTACTGGGCACTGGAAAGCAGCTCTAGAGAGATCATGATCTTACTTTTGAAGAAGATGTGGTAACTTTAAGACAGTATTATTACTAAATACCATAGAGTGGTATAGTTATACTGGCACATGGTATAAAAAAAGAACATTTTTGAAATTATAACTGCTTGTAAAAAATGTAACTCTTCATTCCCAACTATACAATACATAATATCAAATTACAAAACTTTATGTAGCAAAAAAGGTACTACTTGGGGAGTATTTATTTTGGTCCTTGAATAAATGAATACAATAATATGAACTTATACAGCAGATATTATTTTCTCTGTTAACATCTTATTTATAATTTGTTCTTAAGGACTTTTCTACTTGTAGTCTTCAAGGATTTAATTCTTTATGTTTATAAATAGTTACCCTATTTATATTGTTTCTCATTAAATGATTAGTTTTATTAGAAACTGGGAATAATTTTTTCCTTTGCATATCCCATCAAATTAGTTCTACACTTAGCATCAGTCTTGAATATTTAGGATGCTCCACCAGGCACATAGTGCTAGGAAATAGGGGACACTAAGATGAAAAAACCAGTCCTGCCTCTTACCAGTTACATACTAAGTCCAAAGGGTGCACTTGGGGAAGTCTGTTTGGGAGAACTGAGAAGGCAAGCAGGCTTCTCAAAGAAGTAGCACTGAGACTAAGGCATGAAGGATATACAGAAATTTCAGGTAAGATTTAAGGGCATGAAACTATTATATAATCAAGCAGCTCATATCAAAGCATGTATACCATTTCATGCATTTTTTTCATTTAACAGACCACAGACTTGTTTTTGAAGTTGTATTTTCTTCATTACCATTTGTATCCTCACCCAAGGACATTTTTTTTTTTGTTGCTTTGAGAGAGAGAGAGAGAGAGAGAGAGAGAGAGGGGGAGGGAGGGAGGGAGGGAGGGAGGGAGGGAGAAGAGATACAAAAACATCAATGTGAGACAGAAGCATCAATTGGTTGCCTACCATACATGCCTGGACCAGGGATAGAACCTGCAATTTAGGTATGTGCCCTGACCATTGGTAACTGAACCTGCAACCTTGTAATTACAGAGGGCATAATGCTCCAACCAACTGAGCCACACCGACCAGGGCTCTTCATTACTATTTTAAAGAGCTGCAGGTTACATTGAGTGAATATGCAATCATTTAAACAGACCTCCTACTAAGGAGATATTCAAATTGCTTCCAATTATTTAATATCATAGATATTTAATAATATAGAAAAATTTATATAGAATTATATAAATTTTATATAATAAAAATTATATAAAATATATAATATTTACATAACACTATATATAATTTATATAGAATTATATAAATTTTTAGGGACAAATTTATAATTATATAAATTATATAGGGACAAAACAAGATCAGCCATAAGATGATAATTATTAAAACAGCAGTAAGTATATATAGGCTTATAATACTATTATTTCTACTTAGTTCTATAATAAAAGTAAAAACACTAATTTACTTATAATTAATTTTGAGTCTATTTTAAAGTGTTTTAAATAATGAATATATTCTGCAATGTACAGAATAAAACAAATCAAAACCTTATACTTTTACTACATTTAGTTTTAAAAATAATTATGCCCTGGCTGCCGTGGCTTAGTTAGTTGGAGTGTTGTCTGGTAACTGAAAGGTTGTGGGTTTGATCCCCAGTACAGATAAGTAGAATCCCCATTTCTAATCCATGCACATATAATCCCCAATCTGGGTATGTAGGATCCCCTGTCCAGGCAATCAATACATGCTTCTCCCTGGCATCAATGTTTCTTCCCCTTCCTCCCTAAAAAAAATAAAAAAAATGTCCTTGGTTGACAATAAAAAATTATAATTTTCTGAACAAAGATAATATGTAAATGTATTTTCAAAAATACATCATATATAAACATGTATCCTTTCATCAAACATTTTTGATTAGTTAATGGTCGACTCTATAGCAAAAAACAAAAATACCAGTTACTTTCATTTTAGGAACCTTTTTACCCAACAGAAGGTGTTGCACTCAAATATAGTGAAGACAATAGTTGTGCCACACTTCATAACAGGTATAATTAAGTCAAATAAACATACATTAAATTCATACTGCAATTATATGCAGACATTAGGATCCTCTGACTCTGAACTTTTCATACTCAGTAACTATCAGTATGGTATAATGGAAAAGTACACAGGCTCTGCCATTAACCTAGGTTCAAATCTTTGTTCTGACATTTAATAGGTCAGTAATCTGTTATGAGGTATTAATTTACAGGGTATTTTACAGGCTATTTTTTAATGTAACGTGCCTATCATATCCTGGCATATATCATGTATATGGTAACTATTAACTCACTGCCTAGACAAAAAAAGACAAAAATATTGCCATTAAATTACATTATCTAAATAAAAATGTGTTTATCAGCCCACAGTGGTATGGCTTAGTGGATTGAACACTGGCCTGCAAATCAAAAGGTGGCCAGTTCAATTCCCTGTCAGGGCACATGCCTGAGTTGCAGGCAGGTCCAGTAGGGGGTGCGTGACAGGCAACCACACATTGATATTTCTCTTCTCTTTCTCCCTCCCTTTCTCTGAAAATAAATAAATAAAATCTTTAAAAAATGTGTTTATCAACAAATACTGCCATATCAATAAAACACATTTTAGTTAAAAAAGGCAAAGCCAAATTCCAGAATTTTTCATATTTGCTTAACTTTGTTCAAGATTAAAGATGACAAGATTCAAGCTAACTCCATGCACTTTACTTATTACAGGGTTACAATGGAGGTAGGTGGTCCTTTAGGATGAGGGCAGTGAAAATCACCAGTCTTCGAAGTAATGTAGAACATGCAGATACAGACTTTTCATGGAGGGGACAGAGGAGGGCAATGAGGGGAAAGAAGAAATACAATGAAAACAAGAGACAATTTTTTTTATATTAGTGACTGGTGGAATTTATAGTTTTTCAGATAAAAGCACTAGTCATAACTGACAACCACTTACATAAAATATTTTTTAGTATTCACCAAAGAAGGGAGAGGGAAAATGCAAGTAGGGACACAATTACATGAACTGTACTTCATTTGTCAATTGCAATTTAATACCATTATATAATAGTTTAAATAAAAGTGTTTCTACAACTTCAAGAAAACTATCCTCAGTGAAAGCTTAAAATGAATACCATGTTTGTACAAGTCTATAAATTGTCTTACTTATCTTTGTATGCACATTATATGCCGAGAATACTATGTAATAATGTTAGTAACAAATTTCTCCATGACTAAACAGTTAATAGGTGGCAGAGTGAGGTCTTTAAGCCCTAGTTTATGTGACTCCAGAATTGGTACTCAAAACCATCATGGTATATACTTTTCAGTACATAAAAGGCACTGAATATAGTCAAGATGAACTACATAAATAATATAATGAAGCCATAATTTGTGACCATTCCATAGGCATTCAATGAATACTTTCTACTTCTATGTTTATTTCATAATTAAGTATATTGAAAAAACAACTTGGTCACAAAATTAAGGATCTAAAAGAAGTATTATTAAATGAAGTTCACTGTTAATTTACATGTAAAGTTTTTTAATAAAAAAGAAAAAGCAAACATAATGCTTTAAACATACCCACCTGAGGTTCAAGTTGAATTTCAAGTATAAACTTGCTATTTGTCTATTCTTTGCTTGGTCTTGAAATAGTCACATCTTAGATATACAATATCTTGATTTATATATTCCATAAATACATGAAATAAGATAGATTAAAAGTACCTCATTTATGATTATTAAGTAGTGCAATTTATAAAAAACAAACAAGTCTGGGAAGGGGAAAATAGGTTAAGGGTGGTTGAATGGTATAAATTTCCAGTGATAAGATGAAAAAGTTCTGAGAATGTAATGTACAGCATCATGACTATAATTAAGTTGCTAACAGTAAATTTTAAAAGTTCTCACCCCAGAGAAGGGGTTGATAGTCACCAGAGGGGAGAGGGGAGGGAATTTCAGGGGTAAAGGGGAGGAGTTTGGAGCAACAAGTATGAAGGTCACATGGACAAAACTAGCGGGGGTGGAAATGGGAGGGGGGTGGGGAGGGCTGGGGCGGTGGGCTGGAATGGGAGCAAAAGACAGAAAACTGTACAAGAACAATTAAAATTAAA
>PVKU01011738.1:0-10891 GCA_004027475.1 Anoura caudifer | reverse complement strand
AAAAAGTTCTCACCTCAAACAAAACTATAACTATGTGAGGTGAGAGATGAGTCAACTACCCTTACTGTGGTAAGGATTTTGCAATATATATATATACATTTACACATTAAATCATAACATTGTATACTTTAAACTTATACAATATTGTATGTTAATTATGCTTTAAGGCTTAAAAATAAAGGGAAAAAAAACCATGATTTAACTACTTTAAATGACTATGAACCAGTGAACTTGATTAGGTTTTCCAACTTTATAATGGTAAATACAAATGACATTTTTAAAAATTTAATCGTTATTGTATTTTTTCCATTACTATTTGACTTTTTTTAAATTTAAAGATTACAAGGCTGCAATGGCATATAAAGTATGGTTCTGAACACTGCATCTTAAATAACTGGATGCATGTACTGTGATTAACTCTTTCAGATTTCTATTTTTAAAGCTAATATTTACCAAGTGCTTATTCTATGCCAGCACGTATGCTATGTGCATCCATATATTAACTCATTTAGCCTTTATTTACTACACCTCCATGAGGTATGTGCTGCAATCCCTATTTTAAAGATTGGAACCTGAGCACATACAGGTTAACTTATTCATGATAAGAGATCCAGGGATTGAACCTAGAAAGTATAGGAGTACTAAAACCTGAGCTCTTATGAATAAGATAGCCATTCCAAAAACAGGAGTGGAACCTGTATTTTACTATTTGATTTCCATTGTCAAATATCTACAATATTGAAAGCCCTTTGTGTGTATAACATACTCAACCAGATTTGTAATCTTTTAAAACTTGATATATTGAATACTACTTATAAAAACCTTTACAGTTAGAATTATGTTTATATGCCATTGTCATTCAGAGACAGGCTAGTGCATAAAAACATTCTAAGCTATATATTTCTTTTGTGAACTTTATTCATTAGGATTTTGTTTCATTTATTTTCAAATAGCATTTAAAAAAATAAAACAGTTCATGTTAGAAAACTAGGAAAATACAGAGATGGGTAAGGAAAAAATCCACTTACAAAATAATCCCACCGCCCATGAGAATCATTATTTGTAATTTATTTAAAGTATTTTATTTGATTTTATTTAAATTTAACTAACTTAAAAATGACAAAGTAAACAGAATTTCTGATGTTCAGCTCTGTTCTCTTGGTTCTTCCAAGGGAACCCTACTACGGCACTTCAGAAAGTATGCTTATACTCCATGAGCAGCCCAAATCCACATCACATTTTAGCTTGCTTTACACAGCGGTGCAAAAAAACAGGTTTACAGTAGTTGTGAGTACTCATAACAGTTTATTCTTATGTTATTTATTAATTACTGTATCATTTTCCATAATAACAACTGTAAACCTACTTTTGCCCCACTCTATGTTTTAGCCTGTGGCTTGTTCAGATAGTTAATTTTCCCAAGAGTTTTTGCCTTTCCTCTTATTCATCAGATTAGATAATATGCCTTCATATCATCAATGCCATGACATGGTGAACTTTCATAAACTAATTCATGTAATATACCTGTTATTTACTCTTTTCTCGATTACATTTTCCACGAAGTTCTCTGATACTTTGTTCTAAAATATGCCAACTACTCACTGCTATTACTCTGGAATTTTCCATTAAAATCCAGAGTTAATCTTCATCTCTTCCTTCTAGACATTTTGTACCATGAAAAATATGCTAGTTGAATTTTTTTGTTCTCCAGAAAAAGAAAGTATGTCCAAGGTGTCCAAGGATGTTTTTGTTTAGCCATTACACTTGAATAATAGCTGGAAATAGCATTCTAGGTTCAGAGTAATTTTTCACAAAATGTTGTAGTTGTAGTTCCACCAGTCTTCTAACATGTTTAAGAATGAGAAATGTTGGCCCTGGCTGGTGTAGCTTGAGAGCGGGCCTGAGAACCAAAGGATCTCGGTTTGATTCCTAGTCAGGGCACATGCCTGGGTTGCAGGACAGTTCCCAGCAGGGGACGCATGAGAGGCAACCACACATTGATATTTCTCTCCCTCTCTTCTTCCCTTCCCCTCTAAAGATAAATAAATAAAATCTTAAAAAAAAAAAAAAAAGCGAAATCTAATGACTTCTCGGCCTTTTGGCTAAGATCAAGTGAAGAATGAGAAATCTGATGTGTCTCTCTTCTTTGGAGGTAACATGTCTCCTGATTCTGGGAGCCTGTAGGATTTTTAAAAATCTTTATCTTTAAAGTTGTGATGTATCTGGATGCGAGTTTTTTTTTTCCTTTTTTACCATTCCCCTTTGATCTACAAACACAAGTCTTTCTTCAGTTAAAATACACCTTCAGTTAAGAATATTTTCTTCACAACATTTATTCTTTTTTGTAAGATGAATACTATATATCTTGGGTATGGTTTCATGTTTTTTTAAAATTATTTTTCTCATATTTCCAATATTTTTTAAAAAATGTTTTATATTTTGCCTTTCTCTTAGACCCCTCAGGTCTTCAGCAATGTCCAGCGTATTCTTTAGTCTTGTACAGAATATTTACTTTCAGTAGTGATAAATACTAAGTCCAAGGACTTTCCTGGTGTAATTTTTCACAGTAGCCTTTTGTTGTTTCAGTTAGTGGATTGACTGCCCGCCAGGAATCTCCAAGAATACTGAGAATAACTTACCCTTCTGCCTCCTATCTTATTTACATTCTCCAGGATCAATGGTTCTGTTTGTTCATCTTGATTTTCAGTTGGTTTTCCTCAAACCTCTGGATTTCTTTTCATATGGATAATGGAAAAAACTTTTCTTCAGCATTTTGTTGGAAATCTTTTAAACAGGCTTCCCCCTTGTGTGAGAAGGCTTTTCACAGTGATCTGTGGTTCTCTCTAATCTCAGCCTTTTGTTGGAGACTGCTCCCTGAACAAGCTCTTAGTTTCAGAGAGTCTCTGGGTTTCATTGGGATGAATATTTAACAACAATTGCAGGCATCTTTTCTATCTTAGATAATTTTATATAGTTTCATCTAAATCTCCATTTCTATACTTCAATTTTTCTAAGGTTAGGTATTTTAATTCTACTTTATAAGAGAAGAGTGGTTATACATCTATTTGGAAATAAGAATGCCATATTAAAACATATTTTCACTGTACCGCTACATTACTAGACATAGATAAAAGAATTAAAGAGTTTATTTAGGGGTGAGCTGGGGAGGGAAGACAATATAGTAAGTTGAAAATACTAAATCTAAAAGGCAAATCTGCATAAAAAGAAGATATCAAGTACTACAACACACCATATACTCCCTCAATTAGTTAGTACACTGCCTTTTTACTAAAATGTCAATAATATAGAAACTGGTTCTATAAAGTATAAATTAATCAAGATGTTTCCCCCTCTGAAAATACTGGTATCACTACAAAAATTTTGATGTCACTAAAGGAAACTGACAAAATCACCCAGTCTTAGCTATTCCATCATAAATATATATATTACATGGAGGTCCTTTTAACCATAACTAGATAAAACATTTTTCTGCAGACAGGATGACATAGCTAAGGCCGAACTCATTTATATGTATACATATATAATTAATATTTTTTTATTCAAAGGTCTTTTTAAAGGGTTCTGCCCAAATATACCCTTTATAGAGTTTTAGTCTTAAATATTCAGCAATATCTCAACTACTGTAATTATGTGACAGACTCACTTTAAGTTGTTAGGCAATGGTAGATTAAATTTTTAAGGAAAATCATCAAGCTGACATATCTAAACAAAAAACCTACTAGTTTTTGTATTTCCAATACATATTTTGGGCAAATGCACTGGAAATTCCTTGACTACTATATTTACATGAATTTCAAAGATAGATATTTAGCAGACTAGCAGACTACTATTTTATTTAACAAAAAATTTAAAGACTTATAGTATATTAATCTGCAGACATCCAAAGAACATCTCAGCTGCAACCATAATTTCCCATTTATTTTTCTGATATATAAACAAGTAAAAAAATGTAGAACTATGTAATTTTTATAGGTACTGCTGAAGGGTGATTACAATATATGGTAATTTAGATATTCCTAACTTCTTTCCCTTCTCCACTTAGCAAAATTTGACACACAATTTTCTTTGTAAAACACTTCACCTAGAATTAAAAATTCTTAAGCTTCAGAACTAGGTTGATATAATTAATCCACATAAAACACATGATAAAATCTAATTTAAAAGTATTGACTTTCAAATAAAGTGAATTGTAGAGATTTTATTTGTTTAAGATTCAGGTAAAAGTAGCTGGTGATATTTAGAAAAAGTTTGAAAAATTAAAATTCATAAGTCTATGTAAAGTGATTATGTCACAAAGCAGGGAGAAAAAGCAGAGCATGCAACACTATACTGGAATTTCTGGTCATTAAATAAAAGAACATCTCATTGCGTACCCATGCTGTATGCTCAGCTCTCTGCACATAATGGATACCTAAGTGTCTTTTCATTTCTTCTAAGCACTGATACTACAGGGATATGTGAAAACTAAAAAGTGCTAGAGCAAAGATGGTGTTTGCTGCTACTCAACAAGTTCAGAAATAGATTTAATCAAACAGATTGCTAAGAACCCTGGTTAAATAAAATAAAGTTCTTCGGTAATAAATGAATTATAATTTTCCATACTAAGCCTAAGCTGTTACCTAACATGTGTACTGGAAATGACTTAGAAATGCCATTTGGAAAGCAAGAAGATAAAATATTCTTTACATGTTAATGGAGTAAATCTTTAATTATAGGTACGTACTAATATACAAATTCTTTCTTCTAAAATATGTTCTATCAAGTCTAGATTTCTAATGATCAAATCTGATACAGATCTTAACACTCTAAAAACACCCTATGTAACTTCTTCCTGTAGGTTTTATACTTCTAAGATTAAATGATTTGCTTTAAAACTTAAGGTAATGCTGTTTCTTACTCCTTATGGTTAAATTGTTCATACCACATAATCCATTTAATATAAATTTCTGGCATATTTTTAAATAATTTTTTTTGGATCTCTTAATTTATTAACTGCTATAATTCCATATATGCATGCATCAACAATCATATTTCATAACTCCTAGAATATGAAACTGAGGAAATGAATTTCACAAACTGCAGTATTTAGAATAATTACAATTTCCTATTTTAATATTAAGAAAATAAGGCTTCAAAATACTGGTCATTTTGTGTATTTTATAACACAGAAATGCACTCAGTAAACACCAGTGGGTAACAATATATCACTGTCTTTTTAAAAGTTTCCCTATCTATTTTACAATGGACTTTAAAAGTAACTTGTCTATTTATTACAATAGAGCATATGAACATTTCCTTGCTTAAGTTTCAGTATGCAAGTAAGGAAAATTTGTAACAGCTGCTTAATACACAAGGCCAGATTATTAGTAGTCAAAGTAAGATTAGAAAAACGTGAATAATTCTGACAACCACTGGCATTTTCAATTCTGTCCACTGGGAACTCTGTTTAAGTAATAAGATCAGTGTCTGTAAACTTGTAACAAAATCTCTACTCTGTCAATTAATGAATGTCTGAAAGTATGGGAGGCCACTAAAGTGACACAGTTACCCACATCTCTACTACCATAATTATGCTTTATGAGCATGATCTGGCTCTTTGAATGACTGAGTTGTCAGCAAAATATCAAGAAGCAATTATTTGTAGCAAACACTAATATTGGATGGAATTTCTATATAGGAAAGTAATGTGGAATAAAACTATGGGAAAACAGCAGAAGCTGGGGCGGGGGCAGGAAGACTCAAGAATAATGCAGATTTCAAAGTGCCAAACATCTGTATACAAATAAGCTGTGCTAACCAGCACATATATTCCTGCAACAATATCATAAATGTCTGATATGCATAACATAAAACTGCTAGTCAGTGTAGTCCATGACTGAGACCAGTCTACAAATGGTTTATTACTGATCTGTGATGAAATAAAGAACTTGTACCAGAAATGGGAATCAATTATGTGACTAGCACATTGAGTTCAGCTGACATTTTTTTCATAGTAGCTGCACCTTTTTGATGAAGGAAGCAGTATATTTACATTCTAGCACAAGCTCCTTATCTTTAGAATCAGCAATAGCTTGTTGAACAGCTGTTGAGTAGCACTGTCATAAAGCATAATGACTAATGGAAAAAATTACATTTAAATGCCACATATATAATAGCCTTTTATTTACTCCAAATTTATTAAGTTCAGAAATTCATAGCATTGGTTATATATCCTTTAATGTTCCAACACTTAAAGTGTATCTGTCACATGGATGACATGATATACCAGATGGGTAACAATGTTGTCAGGCTTTACACACATAAACATCTGTGGGCAGTTAATTCTCTATTAAATTTTAACATCTTGTGAATTTAGATTGGATGGTATTTGATAAGGTTAAGTCTACAAAGGACCTCATGTAAATTAAGCAATAAATTTGGGTATTTTCATCAGTCTTTTCTAGCAACTTCAAAATCTTTGTATGATACTTACTGATAATTTTTGCCTCATTCCTTGAAGGATTTTGATCAAGCAATAATTCAGGCACTTTCACCATGTAGGAAATAAATATTCTGAAAAATCAATACATAGCTGATGAACACATGAAACAATAAAAATCAATGAAAATCAAAAAAGGTTCTAGGAGATGTGTTCCATTCTAATTAAACATGTCAGTGTTCCATACTAATTCAACATGTAAGTTCTAAGATATCTTTCTTCTTCCATGGGAAAAATCTGCGGCAGCATATCTAAAAGAAAGTTTTATAATAACGGTGATTTTTACAGCTACTGTTTTCTGAAGAGACTAGACTCACAGATTTGTAGCTGTAATAAATGGGAAATTATCATACCGTATAAATTTTTTTTTCGAATCTTATAATCTTGCTTTCTATGGAATCCAATGTAATTTCAGCTATTATAATGATTTATAATAGCTGAAATTACATTTAACATAGCACAAAGACATTCAAATGACTTCCAGCTTGTAACTGGTAGATGGATTTATAAGTACTTTGAAAGTAGAAATGACAGGGGTTAGTACATGATTATGTTAATATCTTTGTTTTCTTAATAGGCTGTATCCCCAGTGTGTAAGTGATGACTAATACATACTGGATTCTCAAAAATAGTCACTAGATAATTGAGCTGAAGGAAAAGGAGGAAGAGGAATTTAAGATGACAACCCAGTATATGATATATATGTAGCTGATTGATGTTACTATTAATTGAGAAGGGAAAAAACAAGAGGAATTTAAATGGAGAAAAAAGAAGTTCCATTCCGAAATCAGTGGGAATCCTAAGTGGTAATAGCCAGAGAACAGCTAATCAGAATTCCCACAGAAATCAGTGGGATTGTAAGTGGTAATAGCCATAGAACAGCTAATCAGAATTCCCACAGAAATCAGTGGGATTCTAAGTGGTAATAGCCGGAGAACAGCTAAATATATAGATTTAAAGCTTAAGAGAAAGGTTTGGAATAAAAAGGTATTTGGAAGGCTTCAACATATAGATGGTAGATAGAACTGTTAAGTGTGGGTAGACTTTAGTTGGAAGAATATGTGGAATGAGAAGAGGGTCTAGAAAGTGAAATCCTTGGAAAAACCAACACAGGGGAATATGGGAAGGAAATGAAGACAAAATGAAGATGGGATTCTAGAAAGAAACTGAGAAGATACAACCTGGGAAGCTAAATAAAAACCAGAGAATTATGTCCCAGAAACAGAGAGAAGAATTTTAAGAAGCTGGCCAACAGTGTCAAATTCTACAGAAAGACTGAAAATAGAGTTAAGGGATCTGGCGGTTAGAAGATTACGTTAGATATAATAATGTTAGTAAACACAGATTCAACAGAGTGCACTTTAAGTGCACTACAACGCACCTGAAGGTTAGTTGTAAAAGGAAGGGCATATGGGACTAAATGAACAGGGTTGCAAGGTAAGAGAAGATTTTGCTGAGTATTTTATATTTATGTGTACACAAATGTTATCACATAACTGTGTCCCACTTCCCTTCCCTCCACCCAAATCGTCCTCTTCTCTGCTAATCACCCCCCATCCCTACACAGCCTTATTAGTAGCCTAGTATGCATGCTTCCAGATTTTCTCTATGCTTATAAAATTTTACACAAATATATGTACATATACGAACATACATATTGGTTTTTAAAACACTGGTCATTTTATACAAATGACTTATTATGATTATTCATTCTTGATTTTTCTAACTCAACGATATCTTATGAAAATCCTTCCAAGTAACTGGTATAGCATTAGGATATTTGTTTCATAGTTGTACAGCAGTACATGGTGTGGCTACACACCTTAATTTATGCAACCAATCCCCTGTATTAATATATATTTATGCTTTTTCCACTCAAAACAGTGCTATAATAAATACTGTATGCCCAGAAGTGTGACTGCTAGATCAAGGTGCATAATTATCTTCAAAAATGTTTTTATAATAAACTTTGAACTTACACATAAGTAGACAGAATGTTATACTGAAACCCCATGTATCCATTGCTCAGATCTAATAGCCATCAATCTTTGGCCAATCCATAGCCTCTATTCATTCTACTCCTGAATCATTCTGAAGCACACTCTAGTCATATTATTTTATCTAGAAATATTTCAGTATGTATCTCCAAAAGATGAGAACTCTTGTATTTGGCTAGCTGTTGTCAGACTGTTTTTCAAAAGACTAATTTTTTAAGTATACCACCAGAAGTATAAGTCATGTATTAAACACATACTTAATTTTTTTAGTCTTGCCTACTTTTTAAAGTTTGATATGACTGTTACGGTGTTTTAATTTTTTTTCCTATGGGTTCTTCTTTTCCATTTCCATATAGCTTATCTCTTGAAAAACCAAAGCTATTTGAATTTCCCACCTTACAGATTTTGCTTGGTTCAGTTTGGCATGTTCCTCTCACCTTGGTATTTCCTAAAAATGCCAGCTGGATCCTGAGGACTGAAGAATGGTAGTGTATTATTCATCAGGAAGCATTCGCTGCTTTTTTCCTCTCTCTTTAAAATTTAATGTTAGCAACTGTTGATGCTGAACTCTCACTTATATTAACTAACGGGATTGCAAAATGGTCAATTTTTTTACCTGCATTAATCTTATTAAAAAATACTTCTCACCTACAATGAGATTACCCAGTGATAGAATTCATGTAAGAAAAGTAAGATAATTTATTTTTTCTCTTTTTTGGTCTAATTTTTAAGATAAATTGATTCTCTGGTGATGGGTTAATTAAAAAATTATCACCATGTACTCAAATATTCAAAACATATTTAATGGGTCTCAAATCTTTGTAATTAATGGCCTTATTGAAGCTCAAACTATGCCATCTTTATCTAAGTTGTCTCCTAAGGCCTACTGACAAAACCTTTTATTAGTCTATCATAGCTTTGTTAAAATCTGCAGTGACAAGGTGTCCTAAGCTCATCTTATATATTTCCTATCCCAGATTTAGAATCAGAATTTCTTCCTAAGAAGCCCTGGTTGTCTTTTAGTAGAAAATATATTAAGATTATAATCTGGGTACTAGGAATGATTATTGTTACATTTTTGGTCATTGCTTTTAGATCTTTCAATAGACAAAGCAAGGCAATTTTATTTATTTGTATAGATTTTAAATTTTATTTGGAAATACTTTTAAATTCATAAAAATTAGAAAGATAAAAACTACTAAAACTATCTATTCTTTATTCAGGTCATCTATTGTTCATGGTTTACTCTCTGGCTTTATAATTTGCTTTCTCTCTCTATATATACATGTGTATATATTTTTTCCTGAACTATGAGAGTAAATTACATCATCATGGCTTTTTACCCCTATATACATCAGTATTTCCTAAGAGATAAACACATTCTCTTGTCACCACAGTACAGCTGTCAAACTCAAAATTTACAATGATACAACACTAATTTACTGTCCATATTCCTTGTTATTAATGATCATTTTCCCCCTCCAGTGCAGGAACCAGTCAAGGAGCAGGTATTGCCTTTAATTTATTATCTCTTTAGATAGTCTGGAACATTTCCACTGCCTTTATTGGTTTTTCATGACATTGGAATTTCTTAATCTTTCGTTGTATTCAGAAAGGAAGAAAAAGAGCACTCTTTGTGATTATGCATTCTCAGCCAGAATGCTACAAAAGTGATCTCTTGTAATGTGAAAAGGCAATGTACATATCCTGTTCATCAAAAAATTCTCCCTAGACTATCGGCTATTAGTGATAATCTTTACTTACCATGAAGGGTGTAAATGATTAAGTAGGGGCAGGAATTGACTAAGAAGGGGAAGTATAAGAAACTTTCTGGATCAAAAGAGATAATCTGTATCTTGATAAGGGTGGATTATATATATCTATAAATTTCTCAAAATTCATAGAATGTTTTATTAAAGCAGTATTAATTTCCCAAATATAAATATTACCTAAAAAGTTACACACAAAAATTGAATCTAGTTAATGAAATCAATGCTTAAGTACTTAGAGAGATCTACAAATTATCTTGAGATACACCAAAAAAAAAAAAAAAAAAAAAAATACAACGGATTAGTGGGTAGAGAGACATAATAAAGGAAATATCTGGCTAAGATGGAGGCATAGGTAGACACACTGTACCTCCTTGCACAACCAAAAGGACAACAACAATAAATTCAGAAACAAAAACAACCAGAACTGCCAGAAAATCGAACTGTACGGAAGTCCAACAACCAAGGAGTTAAGAAGAAACATTCATCCAGACCAGCAGGAGGGGCAGAGACAGGCAGCTGAGTGGAGAGGACACACAGCAAGGCAGCTACTGGCAAGACTGGGCAGTCCCACATTCACATGCAGATAAACAGGGAGAAACAACTGGGGAGGGAAACAGACCTCG
>PVKU01011737.1:0-41009 GCA_004027475.1 Anoura caudifer | reverse complement strand
GATGGTAGGTAGAAAATAGACAGGGGGAGGGCAAGAGTAGTGTGGGAAATGTAGAAGCTAAAGAACTTATGACACATGGGCATGAACTAAAGGGGGGAATGTGGGTGGGAGGGGTGTGCAGGGTGGAGGGTAATGAAGGGGGGAAAATGGGACAACTGTAATAGCATAATCAATAAAATATAATTAAAAAAAAAGATCTTCTATTAGAAAGCATGCTCATAACATGTAGAACATAAGATAGCAAAATTCAAAAACAGTCCTCTGGGCTCAAAAGGCAGGTCAGATATGATTGCATGAATAACCAGGAAAAACTAAGTATCCAGACAAGCTCATTGAGCCCTAGAATGAGAGTCAGATGCCTGCATTCTTAATCCACCTCTGCCATGTCAACCACATGACCCTGACTGACTTGCCTAACCTGTACTGAGCCTCAGTTTTCACACCTGTAAGGCGAATGCAGTAACTGCCATGCATATGTCACATGGTTGTCATGAGACCTAAATGAGCTAATGCTAATGGAGTAGTTACCACTCCCATTCTGGGAGAGAGGAAAGACTGTTGTCATGTTTCATAATCTGCCTTTTGCCATGACAGATTTCCAATGTTCTTTATTGCAGGTTATGTGAGGGTCATATGCTTCAATTTCTCCTTCTTATGTTGAATTTCCTTTAAGAAACAACAAGGCTTGGTATCACATTATATTTTTTTTAGCTTGAGCAGCATGTATGCTAAAATGGGAAAATGTGTCAATAGTCTATTATTTTCGTATTTGAGGGAGGATTTTAAAAATGCCTCTGGATAGCATCTCTGGGAGTGTCCTTGTGGCTCTCAGGATAACATTTGGAGACCAAAAAGTTTTGGTTATTGTTTAACTAAATGCTGGTCCCCTCTTGCTTAAGGGTTTTCAAGGCCTTTAAGGAGTTAAAAGAGATGATATGCAAAATTTCCTGCTATTCTTTAGCTTAAGGAAAAGAAATTTGCTGTGAGCTATTTGGTGAACCATTATTAAAGCTACATCTGTTAGCATTATTTTGTATTCAGCTTTGCACTAAGGTTTTTTGTTGGCAGGCCTCAGTTTTTTATTAAATATTGTGTGTGTGCATGTATGTTCTTGTATGTGCACACAATATGAAGGCAGAGAGGTGGAAACACAGATTTTCTCACACTCAGCCTTAGGTTCAAAATCCCTAGATGCATCACCTCATTCAAAACCTTTAGCTTTATTTATAAACCAATAAATATAAAACCTGCATCAGTTAGCTATACAAACTGAAAAATATATGCTCCTAAGCCATGCACAGAATGATTTCCCTTCACAGTTGGAAAATGCTTCCAAAGCAACCCTGTATACAACAATGACCTCAGATTCTGCTTTTGGGAGATTTCCTGCAAATCCAGGACTACAGGACAAGAGAGCACTTTTGAGCATCTACTATGTGCTATTTATTGTATTGTTGTCTATTGTGGTTAGTGTTATATTTAATTTGTACAGCAACCTCTTAAGTGGTGCTTATTATTTTCCATACTTGACTAGAGATGATATTATTTGGTCAAGGTTCTACCAAAGATTCCAAGAAGCTAATTGCCATCATTACCCCCTCCATGAACCAACCAATACATAGACAGGGGTTACTGATGAAAATATCAGGCTATTTGTTACAGCTTGACTGGAAAAAAAAAATGGTTAGACCAGCAGTGAGAATCAGCCTACTCTTCCTACTCCTAGTCCTACTCCAAGTATAGACATTGGGACCCACCAATGGAGAAAGGGCTACAGATATATCTGTAGTCAGACAGGGCAGCTAGAACACCTTAGGTACTACTTCCCTCATCCAACATCCCTCCTGAGGTGCAGAACCTGCTGCAGGATGCTTGCAACTTGGAGGAACAGTAAATGTCAGCTTACTGTGGGCAAGCACATCCCAGAGAAAAAAGCCAAATGGGGGGCTGAGTTATGCTTGCTTACTTCCTATTCTTATTTCACAGAGCACTTAAGTTGGGGTGGGAGGGGCAAATAAAAGAAGAAGTGGAGGGGATGGTGGAAGCTATCTTTTCAATACAGGACTTCCTAAAGAACAGAGGTTCCCATCTTAAGGTACAAGGCAGAAAATGGGTCTTTGAAAGGGACAAAATGGTTCCTTAATACTTTCACACAGCTAAGAAGAGAGAGAACTTGAGTTTGAATTTAATATCCCAAGTGCAGTACTACTGACCCTCCACAATCAGTGGCACATTATTCTAGGACACATTCTCAAATGTGGTGTTAGAACCAGCAGCATCATTATCACCCAAGAGTTTGTTAGAAATGCATTTCTCACCCGTAATCCCCACACACATACCTACTGAATCTGAAACTAGGGGTGGGACCATAGTGTTTGGTGTTTTCATCACCTCCAGGTGATTCTGGTGCATGCTAAAGTTTGAGAACTAGTGTCCTAGAGATCTTAGTAGTTCCCTCAAGTGTTCACATTGATCTTAAACTGGGTCTGAAGAGGATGTGGTGTTTCTACCATTCTCTACCTTGCAAAAGCTGTGAGTAAGTATATGGAGAGAGAAAAGCTGTCCTGGGCCACTGGATAGAAGCCTCTATTCACCTTTCTGAGTTAGTAATAAAGATGCTATTGTTCATAAGACTGAGTTGAATGATGAAGAAATTGACAGTCCACAGAAGAAGATGGGGGTTTTAAGAGGGGAAAGGAGGCTCCTTTGTTATGCTTTTTCAAAATTTAAAGTCTCATCAAATGATACAACAGCCCTTCCTTCTTTCTACAGTCCCAGCCTGCAGCCTCTGAAGGATACCAGAGAGGGAAAGCACCTACTATGCAAAGGATAAAGCAGTTGCCATTACTTCTCCTCTGGGCCCTTCAGTAAACTGCCTCAGGTGCAAAAAGGGGCCTGGACATTTTCCATTCATCCGTGCAATTTCTTGTTTTCTTCCCTGCATCAGAGCACCAACTGACCTTGATAGCTCACATCACCCTTCTTTTCTGCTCTCTTCTCATGCAGAATCATAGATTTGGGTTGCTTGAACGGACCTTCCAAATGGCATTTTTAAAAAATGACAAATAGCCTTGGCTGGTGTAGCTCAGTGGATTGAGTGCGGGCCTGTGAACCAAAGGATTGCAGTTCGATTCCCAGTCAGGGCACATGCCTGGGTTGCAGGCAAGTTCCCAGCAAGGGAACACATGAGAGGCAACCATACATTGATATTTCTCTCCCTCTCACCTTCCCTTCCCCTCTAAAGATAAATAAATAAAATGTTAAAAATTTCTTAAAAAAATAGTAAAAAAAATGGCAAATAACTAGATCCAGAGATAAATTACTTGCTAAAGTCACAGGGTAAGCATTGCAGCCAGGGCTGCTGATTCACAGTTCAGTGCTCTTTCTACTGCCCTGTGCTGTCTTACCACTTCTACCTCCATGTCTTCCAATTTTTTTCTCCAGCATAGGTCCATACTCCAATCAGGAAACCTCTCTGTCGGTTGTTATCCTCAGAAGTCTTTGGCCTCAAATGGTGATCCAACACCTATAAAAGTAGGATACAGACATTCCCATAATTCTGAGCTTCCAGGCAGAACTTTCTGAGAAAGTAAGCCATGTTGCTTATGTCTATTTGGATTTTGTACATGACAAAGACCCAAATATAAGTGCTTTAGGCAAAAATTGAGATTGAATGGCTCAAAAATCTGGATAAATGTTGAACAGACAAACTAATGGAAGAACAGAGAGGTAGTTTGAATTCAGAAAAAAACTCAAGCCTAGTGTTTAAACACTATCAAGGCTTTTTCTCTGCCACCTATTTCTTTCATTATACTGACTTCACTTCTCTTGTTAAAAAGTCAGGGTTGCAAGAAGGAACACAACCCTAAAAGAGGAAGTGAAGCTAAAGATAGTGTTAAGCTACAAGATCTTTATTCTGGACAGAAAAGTCAGGTTCAAGCTCAGATTCTCATTCTACTTGCTTTAGTCCCTTCTCTCTCCAGCATTTCAGAAGTCTAATTTTTTTATTTGAGCTTATTTTCAACTTTGGATTCCTGAATAAAGCTTTTTGCATTATTAAATTAGAAATTAGCCTTCCACATCAAGGCTTGAGTTTCACATGAGTGTTTTCTTTATGTTTTTTTCTCTTCTTAGCTCTACTAACAATTCTGACTAAATGGGATCAGAGTTGGCCTCTTGGTGAAGAAGGCAAAGATGGCTTGATTGTTACTGAGATGGCTATTTTGATGCAACAAGCTGGTAACTTAAAAAAACAAACAAACATGTCTTATATACAGAGACTGAATTTTTGTCAGGTCACTTACCAAACAGTTGTAATGATTCACTCTTGCACCTATTTAATGACATTTGGGGGTTTTTTTGTTTGTTTGTTTGTTTGTTTTTTTCCAAATTGTCCTTCCCACTATGATCTAATTTTTAAACTTCATGATAGCTCTGGGCAGGAAAGTAGTAAAGAAACCATAACCATTTTGCAGATATAAAAACTGGGGCATAAGAAATTTGACACTCCTGGAAAATAATGCCTCCTTATTCAATGGCAGAAGCAGCTCAAGGATGAAAGTTGACCAGATGTCCAATTTTGTTCCTAATTCATGGATAAAAACCAGTGGCTTCTTGGTTTAATACTATCCACAAACTAGTTTTATTTGGCTAGTGCAAGTATCTTAAATCTGAATGTTTTAAGGCAGGGTATTTCCTTTCCAGTTTGCCCCAGAACCTAACACTATATGTCTTTATATATGTTGTCTAATCTACACATTTTTATTATCTTCTTAGCCCTAATAGGCATTTGAGTTTGTTTACATTGCCTACCAAAGTGATGGCATTCTTGGTGATCTGCCATAATCAGATATGACTAGAAGTTTTCTGACTTATTTTGCCACAATTTGTTCCTACAGTTGTCTTCATAAGTTATGTCAGTATTTTAAGAGACAGAATTGGGCAAATATGCATTAAATAGATCAACTAAATTATTTTTTATCTGAATATAATTAGTTTTTTTTTCCATTGACCCTACTGGCAGTTTGGTAAAGATAACGAATTCCTTCTCAGAGTGATATTTCTAATGTATAAAGTAAAATACCTAAGAGTTCATAGGAAATAAATTATAATGAAGTACAGTTATCAAAATATTTTTTAATTTGTGATATAGTAATATATACTTTTTTTATTAAAGCATTAAATAACCATATTTGCTGGTGAGTCTAATAACTACCATAATTTCAAAGTGGTGATGAGAATATACAATATTTTGAGATTTGTGCAACAACTGTGATATGAAGACACCTGAGATTTCTACTGGTGATGCATCGGGGTTTGAATCCTCCTTCAGTCCTCCAAAGGTTGGGTAGGAAGAAGTGAGTGGAATGGGGGGAGGAATGGACCTACGTGTAATCCAGACAGCAATAATAACTGGGAAACCCTGATGCAGGTATTTTTGGTTGTACAACAACCAAAACTTAGTGGTTTGAATAACAACTATTCAATTTCTTATCACTTATGATTAACTAGTTGGTTCTTCAGTCAGTTAGTAGATTGGCAAGTCTTCACTTGGTCCATGAAGGGTGGTTGGTGTTTGCTTTTGGCTGGCATGACTGGGTTGATTAGACTATGTCTCTTGTCATTCAATAACAGCAAGAGAGGGCAAGCACCACTGCATAAGCACATTTCAAGTCCATTTAGGCTACATTTGCTATTATCTCATTGGTCAAAGTAAGTCACATGGCCAAGCACATAGTCAGTGTGGGAGGGCTGACCCAAAATTTTGAATACTGACAGAGGAATTATTGTGGCCATTTTTGAGAAGGAAAGAAAGTGACAAAGAGAGAGACAGGAAGGAAGGAAGAGGAAGAGAGAAGAAGGAAGGAAGGAAGGAAGGAAGGAAGGAAGGAAGGAAGGAAGGAAGGAAGGAAGGAAATCTTCCAGAGCTCCTACCAATCTGGGAGCTTAAGTCAGAGAAAGCCCCACTATGTACCACAGGCTGGGGACTAGGCACTTGCTGTCTATCTGGGGCAATACACCTTCCACTAAGTTCCACCACACAGGGGATGTAGGCATGGGTTTTTATTACCCCATTGTCATAGGCCCTCTAATATCTTTTCCAGCCAAATTTGGAACCTTAGGGTTTAAGTTTAAGGTATTTTTGGGTCAAGAGGAACATCTCACTGCATCTCTCCAAGCTAAGCAATACCAGACTCAAATATCTGGTAAATTCATGGTAGCGTCAAAGAGAAGTTTTTTTTCTTTGAGCTCTGAGGGCAGGTAAGCCTATCTGGATTCAAACTGGAAAAAACATCAGCTTCCTCTTATATGGATGTTTCCATATATGAAATTTCAACTTGGCCTTGTCTTGGTGGGGGCAAATGTATTTGAAGATTTTCTATGTCCTTCCAGAAATACCCACTGTTTAAGCAAACCCTGCTTTGCCCCCTAATTGCAAGAGCTCCCTATAATGGCAGAAATAGTTCTCTGCCAGCCCTCTGCCCAATGAGTGCCTTGGAAACAGGAACCCGAGGGAGAAGGCAGTGGAAAAAACCCTGAAGGCTTTTTGACTGTGGTGCTGCTGCGTCATGGAAAACAATCCAGCCACCTGCACTGGGGCCTCACAGCAGGCCCACCAGAGCCTCCATCTCTGCTATTTCTTAGATTAGCAGGGGAAGTCTGACTCACCCAGTTGTCTAGTTGGGCACTTCCAAAGGGAATTCTGAGTCCTGGGTGTGTATTTTCTCAACTCACTCCAATATCAGAGTGCATACCCCTTAAGGTCAAACCCTGTGCAGAACTGTCTACTCCTTTACCAGCCTCAGCTTACTGAGCTCCCAAAGCACAAAAAGGAGGGAAGGAAGGAAGGAAGATGGAGGGAAGGAGGGGGAGAGAGGGAGGGAGTAAGGAAGGAATGAAGAAAGGAATGAAGAAACTAAGGAAGCAAGGAAGAGAAAGGCTTCTAAATTCTTTAGTCAGAATACTCTCTTAGGTTGGGTCCTCCCAAAAGCAGACCCTGAGAGAAGGGTGAAGGCCTATGTTTTAGCTGAGAGATGATCCTAGGAAGCACTGGTAGGGAAGCAGGGAAGCTAGATGGGATGGGAAGGAAGCCAATATAGAGGGTATTAGGGAGCAGGTAATCACCTGCTGGAGCTCAATCCTGAATTGCTTCACCCCAAGGGCAGGGAATCCAACTCCCATCCTTCAGTGGTTAAGAGGTGTAAATTTGCATGCAGCCCGTGTAAAACCAAGCCCACTCCTGAAACTGGAGAAATTCCTAAGATAGTGAGTGGTAGATGATTGCCATAGAGGCCCTCAATATCCAGGAAAGGTTGGTGTTAAGGAGATGTAGGTAAAGCTTCAAGAATGGCTGCTACATTTTACAATCTGTCATCTCCAGACACACCAAGCATCACAACAGCTGTCCCCAGCTTTGGTGCATTCACATGTCAACATATGTTCAGCACATATTCATTGGGCTCCTACTGGGTACTATTTATTCACCACCCATATGTCAGGCAATAAGCTAAGGTTTTTGCATAGATCATCTCATTTGATTCCCATGACAACCTGCAAGATATTGTTAGTTTCATTTTATAACTGAGAAAACTAAGATGCAGTAAGGTTAAGTAAATTACCTTAAGTCCCTGGGCTTGGAAATGGCAGAGCTGAGATTCTTATCTAGGTCCATCATCAAGACTAATTCTACCCACTGTAATCACCATCCCTGTACCACCATTTCTGCAGAATCCTCCTCCTCTCTATCTCTCTTGTTCCTTCACCTGGGGTTCTCAAGTTGGATCCAGGGAATTAACTTCTGTCCCTCTGGTGTTCCAAACACTGTCAGGGCAGTGGGTCATCCCTCAATCCTCCAGCCCCCTTACCTTGGGCACTGTGACCACTTTTCCCAAGCTCATTACATCTTTGACTTTCTGGGTCCCTAAACATCCTCCCACTCACACCCACTCATGATCTGTGCTCCTTCAGCCATCATCTGTCAGGTGCTTTGGCAGGTCCTGCTGCCTCTGGTTTCCTACTGGAAGAATCAGAGAACCATCTCTTCGTGGCATCTTGTGACTTTAGGGCTGATTTCTCCTGTGAGCCCAAAGCAAATGGAGCACAAGGGTTTGTTTTTAAGCATCAGACCAAAATGTAAGTCCCAATTTACTGTTGTTAATATTTTTAAAAAATGGCACAGGGTAAGGACCAAGGGAAGGAATGATTAGTTCCAGCCTGCCAGCGGGAGAGTGGGAGGGAGGCAGTAGCTCGCAGAGTCTGAGAGAGGACGCCGCAGCAGTAAACACAGAACTTCAGCTTCCAGGTGGCAAAAACATGTATATAAAAGGACATGGGTGGAACACATCACAATGCTCTACAGCTCCATTTTAGAAATAATATACCTGACTTGATGGGAATCATACTATCATTTTGAAAAACAATACCAGTAGAGCATCAGTGCCAGTACCACCTCTGTTGCTCTGAAGCCATTGGAGAGCAGCTGGTTCTCTCCAGCCCTCCCAGGACAAAACAGAAAATAAAACTGTAATTGAAAGAACTAAAAGAATGGGGCTGAGTCTTTGATGGAAAATGCCCTGGTAAAGCTCAGTGAGTGTGAGTTTTATACCATGGGTTCAAATAGGCCATTGACAAAATCCAAAGTGTTTTAATGGAGGAAACAGAGAGTAGGGGCCTTGTGTCATTCAGACCTAGTTTTGAATTCCATCCTAGACCCCAGCCCTAGGTGCTTTGATCTATTCAGCATACCTCACCATCCCTGTGCCCCCACATATGGGGTGTGCCCTTGAACCATGGATGTCATACTGCAAGAAATGTTGGGAAACCTCCAAATCAGACCCTCACTTACGAGTAAGAACACTGTGTGACTTTGTTAAATTAGTGCTTGCTGAGTAGCTGTACATGTTAACCAAAAAAAAACCCTATAAGTACAGGAGCAGAGGGAGACAAGGCAGGTAGAAGCCCTGATTTCGAAGAGGCAGCACTGGGAACCCGCAGGGGTCTTTCTGGAACCCAGGCATATTCCCTATCTATTGCTATACAACTATATTACTGTAACTCTAGTGACTTAAAGCAACACCATTTATTATTTCACATTTTCCTTGTGTCATGAGTCTGGGCATGGCATGGCAAGGTCTCACAGTCTGCCCTCCCGTCGTCAACTGGTGCTGCTTTCTCGTCTGGAGCCTGAGGTCCATTTCCAAGCTCATTCAGGTTGTTGGCAGAGTTCATTTCCTTGCATGGAAGGACTGAGGGTGTATCCTGGCTGACTGTCAGCCAGGGACCACCTTCAGTTCCCTGCCACATGGCCCCCTTACTTTTGCAGGAAGGGCCAGGTCCCTCTTTTCAGGACTTTCAACTGATTAGGTCAGACCCACCCCAGGTAACCTCCCTTTAGATTGTCTCATAATCCACTAACTGGGGACCTCAATTACACATGCAGAATTTTGTAACCTTTTCATAACATAAACTCATCACCAAGTGACATCCTGTCACATTTGTCGCCCACTCTGCAGGGAAGGAGATTACACACAGAGCTAGAGTACCAGGGGTGGCAACCTTGAGATCCATCTTAGAATTCTGCTGCCCACATTGGGAAAGCCCAGTTGTGCTTCCTTCAGCTGTCCGCATGTTCCAACCCCCTAGAGGGCACCTGGATCCACAGCACACTGTCAGAGGCCCCCCAAATGACCATTTGTCAGCAGCCAGGCCTCCTCCTGACTGGGTAATTGTCATGTTTACAGACCTGCCTGCCAACCTGAGTTGGAGCCTGCAGGCATTTTTCTGACCTGATTGCCTCAATCCACAATCAGCGTTCCAGAAGAGCTGAGGCCTGCAGAGCCCTGGAAGAGCAGGCAGGGGCCTCTAGAGCATTCAGCATTCAGTGTTTGCAGTTAGCATCCCTGGGAGTGAGGTGAATGGCTTCATCACTGTGTGGAGCCAGCAATCACTGTGGGCTTTGGGGGTCCCTGACATGAGCTACAGAAACACAGCAGGGAAGCAGCTGCTGAGGGTAATGGGGATGCCCTAATGCCTCACTGAGCTTTCACAGAGCCAAGCAACAGGACTGGGGCTACCCACCCAGCTAAGGGAGGCCAGTGTAGACTGAGGGGCCCTCAGCATTCTGAGCCTTGCCAAAGGTGGGCTGCCTTGAGCCAAAAAGAGCAGCAAAGGCCTTGGCCAGAAAGACAGGAATGGGACAGCTCAAGGGAGCGGTGGGGAGCAATCAGAGGGCAAGGATGGCATCTTTATTCTGGAGTTACAGGCAGCCTGGCAACAGTTCCTGGGCCTCAGAGGGCATAAATTGGGTTCAACATTGTGGATCCTCACTGTGCAAAGTCGGAGCCTGTAGCACTCGCCAATTCTCTCTCCCTCCTTCTGCCATTCACCATGCATTTGAACATCTATTACATGCTTTGTGCTCTAAGCACTGGGGAAACAGGGATGAACTTGTTAGGCAAGAGCTCCTCTTGTGGAGGTTTTAGTAGGAGGAGACAGACATCGAAGAAACCAACAGACAGACAAGAACAATATGATGCAACAAGATGAGGCCAAGACTAAGAAGGAGATTAAAATAAGGGGAGATGGTAACAAGAGACAGGGGTCAGAGAAGGCCTCTGAAGAGATGACAGGTAAGCTCCTGATGGGAAGGGACCAAGGGAGCATGGTTGGTGTGTTTGCAGGACCACAGTGGGCCATGTTATTGAGGGGGAAGTGGGCAAAGGAAAGGTGGTGTGAAATGAGGCTGAGGGTTAAGGAGGAGCAGATCAGCTGTGGCCTGGAGCATTTGGCTTTTGTTTGAAGAGCACTGGGAGGAGGGTTTTAAGAAGGGGATTGACATGATGACTTTTATCATTTCACAAGGTCACTCTGGATTGTGGTGGAACAAGAGCGGAAATGGAGCCCAGTAGGAGGTAATTACAGTTCCCAAGTGTGTTTTATACCAGGAGAGATAACATTACTTACTTAAGGGCTCCCAGCTAGACAGTGGTGGTCAGCACACGAGCAACATCAGGTGGGGCCACAGGAGACCCCTAAGCTGATGGAAGTCAGGTATTCTGGTTGCAGTGGAGTTCGTGTGCAAGGGATTCAGTGAGGAAGGATTCCCAAGTCAGCCTATAAAAATGTGACTGAGTCAGGAAGGGATAGAGGAAAAGCCTGGCAAGGATGTGGCCTCAGCTGGGAACCAGCCTCAGCATGATCCCCAGGGGTGCTCCGGACTATAAATTGCACCACAGTTTGTCCTACCTTGATATAAGGAGGTATCCCTGTATCAGTCCATCACTGGACAGCTGGCAATGCACAGGCATCCAGAGGAGGTGGCCCCTGTCAACCAAGGGCAGGTCTCAGGAGAAGTTGCAGGTACACCTGCCAGTACAGTGTCACAGGGGTCTGAGAAGGGCGCCCCCAGCATCCATTATAGTAGTCATGAACTTCCTGAGTGAGGGAAGGGGGATGACTAGACTAGCAAATGTCCTGCTTCATGCAAGAAAACATTTTTATTTTTAAAAATAAATTCTTTTAAATAAATTAAATGAGCTAATATGGGAGGCCTGTTACAGGAGGAACCTCTTATTGCTCACAGGTCCTCTTCAAAACACTTTTAAATAGACAGCTCCCACTACATACTGAAAATAGGAATTTATTCATGGCTGTTAAATTCACATAGTTTCTCAGGAATAAATTCATCACATGCTGGGTGGTGTCAAAACCCAAGCACTGCGTACTGAACAAAACAAAGTGGAAAGATGAGTTCATTGCAAGGTGTTCCACTGGCAAGTCAGGAAACTCCAGGCTACGGGAGCAGTGAGTTCAGAACTGCTTACAGACCAAGGGGATTTTAATGTGATAAATACGAAGTTATTTGGGTTTTTCATCTGATTAGATGCCTAGAGGTCTTCTTCCCTATTTGGATCAGAGCAGTTGAATCAGGGGAACAAGAAAGTTCAGAAGTGGTGGGAACAGATTTGGAGTTTGGGGATTGGACACTGTCCTCTGCTTAGTTCTGAGAAAAGCTGTTAATTCCCATAAGGTTAGATTAAGTTTCCTTCACATGCCTGTGTTGACTGTCTCCATTTTTTTCCCTGACAGAAGTGACTCCATTTTAGTTTGGTTTTACAAAGGTTATATCTGAATATCTATTTAGCCAATGTAAAAGGAGAGTAGGATTATATTCACCTAACCAGTATATTAAAGTCCCCCACCAAAGAGATCTAATTCTGATTCTGAGAATATATGTGAGGGTAAAGGTGGACTATTTGCAAGGAGAGCTGTTCCAGAAGGAATCACTGCCCTGCCATCACAGAGAGGGAACCATAGCTCAGGAGTAGTGGCCCCTTGTGGCCTCTCAACTGTGTAGCTCTGAAGAATGTAGATCAGTGGTTTCCAAAATTTGTCAGCACATCAGAATCCCCCAGGGTCTTCTACAAATTCCAAAGCCCAGGCCATGTCCTCAGTCAGTCAAATCACTATTTCTGGGGGCATTTTTTACTAAGCTTTCTATTTTTGAATAATTTTAGATTGGCATAAAATTTACAAAGTTGATATACCTCTTGTCCAGAGATAGTATGCCTCTCATCCAATTGCCCCAATTGTTAACACCTTACTTTATTATGGCACATTTGTCCTAACTAGGATATCAACATTAGTTCGTTACTATTAATCAAAGTCCAGATTTTATTTGGATTTGACTAGGTTTTCCATTAGTGTTTTCTTCCTGTTTCTGCATCCAATGCAGGAACCACATTTCATTTAGTTGTTATATCTCCCCTGTCTCTTTTGCTCTGTGACAGTTTTTCCATCTTTCTTTTTCATGACCTTGATAGTCTTGAGGAGCTTTGGCTGGGTTCCCATCTAGCATGTCTTCCCATCAGGGTTTGTCTGTTGTTATTCTTATCAAAGACTAGGACTATGGGCTTCTGGAAAGAATATGGCAGAAGTGAAATACCCCTCTTGTCACCTCATGTCAGGGGGTAAAGCAAAGTCATATGACATCACTGGTGATGTTATAGTTTCCTACTTGCCCAGGATAGTGTTTGCCAGGTCTCTCTCTCTCTCTCTACTGTACAGTTTCTTTTTCTTTCTATACTCTAATCTTTGGAGATGTGTCACTGAATCTAGCCTACCCTCAGTGTGTGCACATGCGTGTAAGGAGGTGGTAATCAAGCTCCACCTACAGGCAAAAATCTGAGGGACACATTTTTATGGCCATATTGTCACAATCACTTTGCCTTATTTCCCAGTCACAGTTGTGCAAATTTTCTCAAATACTCCAGAACTTTGAATACTCCTCAGATTTCCTGGGACTGAATGAGCACATTCTGGCTATATTACCTTGGACAGGTTATTTAGTCCCTTGAGAGCCTTAGTTTCCTCATTTGAGAAATAGGTATCAACAGAGTACCTATTTCTAAGAGTTATTGCAGAGATTGAATTAGATAATGCCTACAAAGTTTTGACTACAGTGCCAGACAGAGAGCAAACATTCTATAAATGTTAACCATCAATAGTAGTAATAGTAGCAATACCTTCCTTACTCCTTCCTTACTGTATCAGATATCTAGTGCCACAATAGTGCACCTCAATGACGTAAAATAGTAAGTTGGAACTTACATTTGAGAGAGACATATTAAACAACTCATTCTACAATGTCTATTAAATGAACACCTATTTAGCCTTAACTATATGCCAAGCACTGTTCTAATCATTTTCATGAATACTTATTTACTCTTCACTAAAAGCATATGAGGTAGGAACTATTATTATCCCAATTTTACTGATAAGGAAACTGAGGTACAGTAGCTTGCCTAAAGGCACACAGCCAGTGAGCCAACAGAATCAGGATTCAAACTGAGGCAGTCTAACTTCAGAGTCCATGCTCATAACCACTACACTACACCAAGTGTTACCAGTGTCCAGTATTGTGAAACTGTTTGAAAGGGGGGTTGGCCTTGTAAGGGCAGGGAAGTCCAGTAGGACAAACATCTGTGAAATCTTGGGTAAGCTTATACATGGCAAGTTGGGGGCAGGGGTGGGGAAAAGAGAACTAGAGTGTTTGGAAAACCTAAGGAACCTCTTTGCTCCCCCAAAAGCCAGAGGACATTAAGCATCCTTTCCATGAGAACCTCCTCCCTCACTTTGTCTCTTATTTTTTCAATTTCTGAATGTGCCGTTGGGAAAATTCAGCATGTCTTTGATTTTAGGGATCGGAGAGAGTAGGACACCTCTTTAAATAACTGGAATTGAAGGTCAGCATAAAAGAATCTAGACCAAATACATTTTCATGCTTTGTCTTCCACATCTAAGAAAAGCAATTTGCATAACTTCATTTTTGTGTCAGGGGTTGGTTTGCAAAGAAAGTATCTGATTGTGAGAATTTATATTATATCCAATTATGTTTCAGGAGAATGAATGTTCATTGAGATCTAGGAGTCTAAAATAAATACTTTTTCTGACAGCGTGTGTTTCAAACTATCGCCTCTATTTTCTTGCCCTGGGTGTGTCCCAGATCCATATTCTTGTACCCGAACTCAACTACAAACTTCTTGGTGACAGGAGTATTATCTTATCCATCTTTTTACATATACACACACTGAAATTCCCACATACTAGGTGTTCTATATATGTTTTTAAATTAACTTATAATTAAATAGGCTTATGATAATGTGTTGTGACTTATTAATATTTGAAACTGCATCCAAATTTGAGACCTCAAGAGCACATGTAAATTACCAGCTATGTCCTTTCTTTTGTTCCATTTTGTCCTCATATAAAAATCATCTTTCTGCTTCCAAACCTGGCAAGGAATAAAAGTATGTTAATTCACATCATGATTGAAATTTCAAACATACCTTTACCGACATCTGAGACTTCAAAGCTTCCACCCAGGTAACAAGTGTCCTCAAGGGTTGGCGTATTCAGTGAAGCTCACTGGAATTCATCTTACCCTTGAATATGTTGACTCCACTTCTGTCTGAAGCCTGCTGGGAAAACTCAGAATTCCAGCAGTTTCACTGGGGACATAAGGTTCTGAACTGATTCTGACCCACTGTACTTAGGGTGTCACATTGAATTTTCCTGGTTTAGGGCAAATGAAAGGATAGTGGACATATGTGTTCTGTGCATATTTGTACATTATGAGGGGGCAGGAGATGAAGGAAAGAAATCAAAAGGACTGACCTATTTATTGAGAGGCAGAGCAAATTGCACTTGTAAGGTTCTCCTTAGCAATGAAGACTGAATGAACCCACTAAATGTTGATGTTTGGCTAAAACATCTTATATAGAAGAAAGAACAGAGGCAAGTCAACTTGATGATGACAGGTGAGGGGCAGGTGTGATTTTGTTACCCACCATTCCCAGAATCTCTGTCAATACCCCAACCATCCATCACCCACAGAACCTGAGTGAAAACTGTATGCTTTCTGAGAAAACTCACTTTCCAGACAAGTCTCCTACACTTTCTATCAAATTGCCACTTTTAAACTGTAAAGAATGTTATGGTCCTCTTGAACTCCAGAAAGAGTGGCCCTTTAAGGGAAAAGAAAGGTATAAAAGAAAGGAATGGTGGGTAATGACCTATCACTAACATTCATTCTCTAAGTGTTCACAAACCCCAGGTGCAACATCCTTTTTAGGGCTCATGTGGTCAATCAGACACAGTATTTATTAACCATCCATGATGGCCCAGGCACTGTCCTAGCATCTAGCCAGCTTCTGACATAAGGGTTAATGGCAGATACTCTGGCCTCAGACCTAGGGGGCAGTTATTTAACCTTCCTGTTTCTCAGTTTGTTCATGTGTAGAACAGGGGTGATGATAATAAGGGTGTTATGGGGATTAGCACACACAAAAAGGTCAGACACTGCCCATACACCCATACACAGGGAGTTAACTATGTATTAACAATGGTAGTTCTCAGCATTCAAGATGGACTAATTTATCTAATTTAAACCACTGTGTCCAAAAAGTTAGAAAAGAATAGGCAATTTCTCAATGGCTAAGGCAAGGGTCTTTCTTACCCCTAAAGTTTCAGAGAACATCTTAGTTTTGCATTTGGGCTCTCATTAATTGATCGCCATTAACAGAATGAAAAATAGGGGCATACCACCAATAATCACTTGGTCAGATCAGTGGGGTCCACTCCTACATCATTTTTTTCATACTCCTTAAGTGAAATGGGATGGCAACACTTTCTTTTACCAACTATGTGCTTCCTGTCCTGGCCTACGTCTTCAGCATTTCCTTTCAGACCAAGAGAGACATTAAACTAGAAATAAATTTTAGCTTCAATAGAGGAACAGACTAAGAATAGATTTGCTAGTTGTTCCTAAGATGATATATGAACAATTTATATTAAGTCAGGCTTTTTTTTTTCCTTTTGGCCTATTTTCTTTTATTAAAAAATGTGAAGGCAGCACCTTCCATTACTGATGTGCCTTTCAAGCATGCTTCATTTCTGCTCTACTTGCTGCCTGGTGCTTACTCATACTGATAGCCCAACTGTTGTAAAATGCTTAACATAAAAGAGCGAAAAGGAATTTCATTCCTGGATGTGGAGAAAAGAAAAGGATAATGGCACCGTGGCACTCTTGAGGGTTACCCAGTATATCAGTTAACTTTTGCTGGATAATAAGCAACCCCTCTTAGTAGCTTCAAATAACTTTCATTTATTTAGCTCTTGATTCTACAAGTCAACAATTTGGGCTGAGCTCAGCTAGGCGGTTTTTCCAGTCTTAGTTGAGTTCACTCTGTGGTCAGTTGGTGGGTCAGCTGGGAACCAATTCGTCTAGAGTGGCCTTAACTAAGACAGCTTGTTTCTGTTCCACATTGTCTGTCTCAGGATCAACTAGGCTTCCCTGGGTTTGTTCACCTAGTGGTTGCCTAGATTCAAGGAGGGATGGAGAAAACCTCAATCAACCCTGAGCCCATGCCATGAGTAATGAGACCTAGAAGTTGTTTTTCCTGATTGATTGCGTGGGAATGATCAAACACATGTATATACAAAAGCCAATAAAAGGTATGCTTGGCTGTAAGCATAAAGGCATGGGTGCAGGGAGCCTCATGAGTATCCAAAAATATTCCATAGTCAACCCCAACACCCATCTAACTCAGTTAATATTTTTCCTTTTTCAACACAAATCATTTAATAATGTTTCTTGTGGTCACTAAGGTAATTTATGTTAATTGCAAAAAGTGTATAAAGTATAAAAAATAAATAAACAACCATGATTTTATGTTTTGGAGGCAATAATTATAAGTAAGTGTTATACATACAGTATAACACTGGCCTTGTTTCTATCTATATTTAAATGACCAGTAATACCATTTATTGAGCCCTACATATCAAGCTTCCTGCTAACCATTTTACATGAATTAACTCATTTAATTCTTACAATAACGATTTCTGAGATGAGAAAAATGAGGCACAAAGAGGGTAAACATCATACCTGAGATCACACAGCAAGTAAAAGTGGAGCCAGCATTTGAAGCAGTGCAATCTCATTCTGTAAACCATTCTTGACTATGAGAATTTACTGTCAGTTTTTGTATTCAGTGTTACTCAAACTTTAGTGTTTGTCAGAATCCCACGATGACTTATCCAAACACATATTGCTGAGCCCCCCTCTGAATATTATGATTCAGTTGGTCTGGAGTAAGGCCTAAGAATTTGCATTTCCAACAGACTCCCTGCTATTGATGCTGCTGGTCCATGAAGGACACTAAGTAGCTTTGTTCACAGCAGCAGTTAGACATGTACTGTTAATTCTGCTTCACAAATAGAAGAACAGAAGTTCAGAGAGCTTCTTTTAACAGGCCATGGACACACAACTGGCCAAATTTGTCTTATATCCCTTTTCCAATTTACTCTCATGGAAAAGAATAAAGATGAACAATTTTCACCTAAATTTATAGCCCATGCCTTTATTCCAGTGAGGTTATAGTGCTTAAGAAGATAGTTTAGAATTTAGAGGCAGCCTTTCTGAGAGTCAGGCATTACTGTGAGATGCAGTGATTACAGTCATTCATTCCTCACTCATTCATTCCCTTGGTGAGAGGCTCTCACTGGGAAGCCCTGGGATGGGTGCTGTCATGAGCCCTGGCAGCCAGCATCCTCTACATACTGCTATATAAATGATTGTCCTCTTCAATAAAAGATCTGAAAGAGGAAAATTCACAAAGATCTTGCCTTTTGAAGCTACAGAAAGAAGCCTGCTCTTAAGGTCTCTATGCTATTTTTAAGCAGCAAAGAGCCTGGTAATATATCACTGGGTGTTGTGCAAGGAAAAAGTAAACCTTGTGATCACCAAGTCTTCATGATGATCTGACTAGATGGAGTGTAGCTTTTGTAGCCATGTAGGATTAGCTCATAGGTCTCTAGGTATCTGTCCTCGTTACTCAAAATGTGGTCCAGGGACCAGCAGAAACACTATGCAACTTGATAGAAATGCAGATTCTTAAGCACCACTCCAGACCTTTTGGATTAGTATCTCTAAGATTGGAGCCCAAGAATCTGTACTTTAACAAGTTCTCCTGGTGATCTTTACATGACTGAATTTTTAGAAGCCTTGTCTACTGAGGACTTTGTGGATGTAAGTATTTTGCTCTCCAGAGAAGATAGCTGAATGTCTGGGAAGTTTTAAGTCTGCGTGTCTCACACCATCAGGATCATGTGGAAAAGCTTGTTAAAACATAAATTACTGGGCCTCATCTTCGACTCCAGTTCAGCAGATCTAGGGTGGGACTCATGAGTTTCCATTTCTAACAGGTGCTCTAGGGAAACCTATGGATGCTGCCAGTCCTGGGCTACACTCCAAACAGCACTCCCTTAGCCAACATTCTTCTTAAAGAAAGCAAAACAGAACACCAACTTCCACTTACAAGACCTTCTCAGGACCTCTGATTCTATAGTTACATTTTAAAATGATAGTTTCTTAATTAAGGAACCAATTTTCTTCAGAAAACCACTTTCTTTTAAAACTTATTTTACAACCAAGTTTACAAACTGCTTTGAAAGAGATCTGGTTTTGTGTCCAGATCATGAAAGAGCTAGTTGAGACTAAAGAGGTCAAAGAGCACATGGCGCAGTTGATGTGTTTCTCCAACACTTGCCTCCACTCTTTAGCCTAAGTACTTCAACTTCTTTGACACTGAGGCCAGTGATTAAGTGTGTGAGTGTGTATGTATGTGTGTGTATGTGTGTGTGTGATTTCTTAAATTGCTTATTGGACTCTCATATATATTAACATGTTCAAATTAAGAATGTATTGTCTTAAATGGTCAAAGGAAGACTGAAACCAAAAACTGCAGAAAATAATTAAGCACCATGTATGTGAGTGCCTACTCAAGTTTGAGAGCCTAGCATCAAGTTAAACAAAAAATGTTATAAAGAAGTGTGGTCTATGGTTCTTGTCCTCAAAAATATTTACTCAGTGTTTCCCTGTACTAACTACTGGGACCAAAAGGTACCCTGTGAGGACCCGTCACAGGATGGGGCAGAGAGGAGATGAAGACCCATAAAGAGGCCAATGTGGCATGAGAGGAGAAATATACTAGGACAAGATATTTGATAGATTTGAGAGCATGCTGGAATCCAGAGGGGGTCTTGGCCCAGGACCCCAGCCTCCTCCAGGAGATGCTATTTGTGCTGAATTTGGAAGGCTATGTAGAAGCTGGTCAGAAAAAAAAAGACAAGGCAGAGTTGAGAGGTGATATTATGGCAAATGAAATAATGGGGATTTGGAGGATTACAGTAGAAGTAAGCAGATAAGCATTTTCATCAAGTTTGCTCCTGAGGGAGCAATGATTAAGAAGCATGAGATCTGATTCCTTGGAAAATGTTAAATAAACCTGCTGCTACCTCCAAAGAGGAACATATAAATCTATTTGATGGAGCCATGTTTGCACTTGTGATTAAAGCAGCCTAACCTTTCCTGGGCACCTTTATCTTTCCATTTTGTTATTCATGAAATCTTTCATTTGGATCACATTCCTCTGAGGTTCTAGCTTAAGTGAACTTCAAGCCTAGAAAAGCCTGTTTGCCTATAATACCTGCCCCTTAGAAAGTGAATTTATGGAAATTTTAGATATCTGTGCAGCTAGAAAAAAGAAATCTCGAGTCTGGGAGAATGGAAAAAACAAGAACCTCAAAAGACTCGAGGCACAAATTTTCTGTATGCTCTTGTTTACCAGGGCATTCCACCAGTACATGCCTAATGACAAAGAGTGATTACAAACTTGCATTCTAACATGGCTGCCATGACCTTCTAGAACTATCTAGATAGAGCTCTACCATCCTTAGGTGGGTAAGACAACATGTGCCCTGATTTGGTCTCTGGAAGAGTCTGGGGACACAGGAAAACACCAACACATTCTGAGACACACACACAAACTCAGTAGTGGCCAAGTTTAATTACCAAAGAGTTAAAACATTATTCTCCTATCAATAGATAGAGAATATATGTCAAAGTTCATTTATACTGTTAGTGAGAAACCAGTAAACTGATAAAGCTCATTCAGAGTACTTAAGGAACACTTATATAGACAATCGGGAAAGGAATGTTAAAATAAATTTGTTAAGTGTGAAATTGATCAATATTCTATAAGGCCATAAAACTATAACACTTGAGATTATCTTTTCTACCAAAGAGAATTATTTGCATCTCTACTGGACAAAAAACATTTGCTCAATGTTTTATAAGTAACTTCTAACTTGACAATCTGGTCTCTAATTAAGATAAACAGTAAAAACTTTTTGGTGTGATGGATTTGTTTATTACCTTGGTCATGGTGGTGGTTTTATGATGATGTACATATGACAAAATGTGTCAGATTGTACACTTGAAATATGTTCATTTACTGTAATCAATCATGCCTCAATAAAGCTCATAAGAGAGAAAGAGGAAAATTAATAAGCCAAACAAAGGCACATTCCCCTAGAAAATTAGATAATCAGTGGATGAGCCAGTAAGGCAATGCTCTAGTATGATATAAAAGGATGCTGTCATTATTTTGCTTTAGTTCCTAGTTTTGGATAATTTTTCTTGATACTAATTAAAGCAACTGAATCTGAAATCAAGGAGATTTAGATTGTGGCCACTTGTTAATTGTATAACCTTGGGCAGATATTTAAATTTCCTTAAAGCTCGGATAGTCCATTTGAAAAAAAAATGAAGGTAACATAGATTCCTATGTCATAGGCATATTACTGGGATTAAATAAAATAATGCATGTGGAGTGCTTAGCAAAGCACCTGACGTGTATTATATTGAGGACCTAGTATTCAATAAGTGTGAACTGTTTTTCATTTGTTTCTAAGGAAGAAGATAAATAAGGAGACTGAATGAGACAATATGGATAGAAAGGCCATAGACCAAGAATGAGGTGCTAAGGATACTAAGAATTGTGTGATCTTGACCAAATCACTTTTCTTTACCTTATCTTTCATTCTTCACCTATGAACTGTGAGAAGAGTAAATGAGGGGTACAGTGGAATCTAACTTTTAAAGTAGAATCATTCACCAGGACTAAACCAAATCCTGGTGGAATTCTGGCTTCTCCACATCCAGAATCCACTCATAAACTCTAGGGCCATATGCTTACTACACTGTAACTTCATGGTCAGTGACAAAGAACCTGGATTTCAGTTCTCTGGCTTCAAATTCCAGCTCTGCCACTTACTGGCTATGGAACCCTGAGCCCTTCACTTAACCCTCTATGCCCTGGTTTTCTATGAAACAGAAATAAAGTCACCTATTTCATAGAGTTGCTGGGACAGTTGCAGTGAGTTATCACACACAAAGATCTAAACATGGCTTGGCAGACAATAAACCCTCGGTGATCATTATGTTATTGTCATAACAAAGGTTGAGCACCCAAGGATCCTGGACATGGAGCAAGACTGAAGAGTGCTGTTAAACTTCCCAGAGTGATGAAGGTTAAAAATGTAATTGTATATGAAGAACAATTTCTCTTTGGGTGTCATTCAATAGTAACTCTGAAGATGTATTTAGGGTAGTAACACAAGTTGTCTAATAGCTGCTTATAAAGTGTATGACAAAAATGTTCTGTTATCTACTTGTTAGGACTGGAGAAAAGGTGTTGATACCCACCAAGAGCCTGGCCAGGCAGGTTCCAGGGTGACCTGGCCAGGCCTTCCACCCTGCTGACTGGCAGTGTTCCCTAAGCAGGATGTGCCCTCATGTTCCCACAGAGCCACAGATGGCTTACCACCTGCTTTTGACAAGATGGCTCCTCTCTAGATCTGGGGTATACTCAGCCCAGAGCTACAAGAAAATCTATCTTCAGACAGTTTCTATGGCAGGCCCTGTGGGTCCCCCATGAGGTGCCCATGGGTCCTTTTTACTAGCTCACAACACAGTTTCTGCAGGTGTTTTTGCTAAAGGCAGTCTATGACTCCACCAAGCAGAGGGCTGCCTATGTGTAACACCAGAGGATTGCCCTGCCCATACAGACAGTCAGAAATGCCTGGGAGTTTGTGTGTCCCTGCCCCAGGCATAGCTTTCACCAGTTAACTGACCGGTATGGGAGGGAGTCTAAAAGCCCACCTCCCTGGCCTTAAGGTATGACTTGCTCTAAGGCATGTTTTATACTGCAGGGCTCTCTGCAGAACAGGCTTGGGTTGCTTGGCTTCTTACCCTATCTAGAGCTACTTCGTCCACTCTCTCCCTGGTCTCTGTGGTCTCCCCAGGAGCATTCCCCCAATAAACCCCTTGCACACAGATTCTTGGCTCAGGAAGAGGCCAATCTAGGACAACCTCCTTTTTCCTTCATTCTCACAGCCAGGAGAGAAGTGTGTCTCTGCTGAGACCTGATGGATCCCAAAGGAAGAGGGTCCTGCTTTGAAGTTCCTACAAAGTGAGGGCTTGCTTTGAGTAATTGACCCCACCTTCAACCACTTGCTTTGTAAGCACTATAGTGGCAAGAGAGGCAGGACTGAAAGCCCAGCCACTTGGCAGTGGGTGGAGAAAGAAGCATTTGGAATCCTGCAAGGAAAAAAATCATGGCCCCAAGGTGAGGTGTGATCTAGTCAGGTATACCTGGAGTCTGGAAACTTTTATACAAGCACTAGGTGATCCCAAAGCCTCAGAAAACAGAAACACCCTGCTCTGTGCTTCATTAACCTCAGGAAAGTTCCCTCAGCTTTCTTCTCCAACTCAGCCATAGCAGGAACTAAGGCTTCTGTTGTTTCATCATATGAAGTAAAAAGGTTGCTGAGACACGATAGGACTCCTTAGCATAGCCATCTACTATTTAAGGGCACTTGAAATGACATCAAGGCATTGCTTCCCTAGAAGGTGTCAGGGCAGCCCAGAGCCTGGCCTGTGAGAAAGGCAAGAAAAAAGGCCTGAAAGTTTGCCTATTTGAGTCTGCCAGATTTCAAAGTCCAAGTGTGCCCTTCATTGAGTGTGATGACTGTGACCACCACCTGTCCAGGTTGTCAGAAGTCAGAATGATCTTACACAGACTCACTCATGCTGGGAAACACTTAAAGTTTGATCACTTATAGAGCCATCAAGTGATACCTCCTCCTCTGGACATAGATGATACCCTTAAGTCTTGTCCACCACCTTGGGTATATCCTTCCAATGAACAGTTAACTTTTTAATCAAGACAGAGGCTGGGTGGGAGAGGATGAAGCCATGGTAAGCTGCCCCCAGAGGCATAATAACAGTTTCTCAGACTCAACAAAGCTAATAAAGAATAGAAGTGCTAATGCAGTATAACTCATTAAAAAACTTAGTGGGAAGGAGAACAATTGAGTTCTGTGTTCATTGAAAATATTTCTGGTTTTTTGAGCATAATTAAAATTTCTGGCCTCCTTTTCCTTTGTGTAATATGCTTTGACAACTGTAGCCTTCATTTAATTATTTTAAGTAGGGCTATTAAGCACAGAACAATGAGACTTTAATAATATATACATAAATTAAAAATATAAAAATTGATCCCACTAAATTCATAATTAGTAATAAGTCAATCTGGGATGTTACGTAGAAAAATTTTTCCTCATAGTAATGCAAGGGTAAAACCAATATTACAGAAGGCAAATATTTAAAGCAGAACAGATGGATTTAGGAAGGTCTGTTATTGGCAAAGCTACAAGCTGCTTGAGGACAGATTAAAGCCATCTTAGCGAGGATGAGCTTTGAGTTGTTTTCAACACCCAGGAGTTCTATAAGTAAGTGAGAGTTATAACCAGAACTAGATAGCTCTAAGAAATGGTAATGGTTAAAATTGAGACAATAATACACTCAATATAGTTTGCATATAGTTTCGACTTTTTTTATGTGTTTCTGTGAGTCTCGTCACTATTACAGAGTACACTTAACTAACCTACGTATTATATTGTAAGCTTTTTTGAATCATAAACCAGTAGAGAAGATATAAGTATTTCAGAAAAGATGTTGAGGAAAGGGACTGTTTGGAAAAAATATCTAATTAGAGTTTTAACTCTTTCCTTTTATATGCTAAAATCAGTTTTAGCTGGATTAAAAAGTTAAAGTAAAATCAACACTGACAAAGACTAAAAAGAAATTTTTAACTGTTCGTGGAATATACAAATATCTTGTAGATAGAAACACTGAGGGAATCAATTAAAAAAGTAAACATTCATAAAACTTTGTAGAGAGCATTTTGGTAATATGTCTCAGATGTCTTTAAAACATTTATTTTCTTTGACCTGTAAATTCACTTCCAGAAATTCATTGAAAGGAAACAATCCAAGATGTAGATAAAGTTTTTGTATAAATATGTTCGTAGCAGTCTAACTTATAATGGCAAATAAAGAAAAAAGAGAGAATGAGAAAAAAAGAAAACAGAATAAACATCCAGGAATTAGCCCAAAAAATCATAATACATTTATGTAATCAAACACAATAGTCTTTAAAAATGGCATTTGAGCAATGTTTAATGATTAATAAAAACTTTAAAATATAATTAATAATGAAAAAATAGTACACATATTAATATGATCCCTATTTAAAAATAAATTTATGTGTACACATATACACATATATTGATTCTAAGTAGTATAGTGCTTCTCAGTCTTCATGCACATTAGAATCACCTGAAGCCAGATAAGGGGCTACAGGGGGGATGCGTGAAGAAGTGAGGGGATTAAGAAGTACAAATAGATAGTTACAGAATAGCCATGGGGATGTGGAGTACCCTATAAGAAATGGAGTAGCCAAAGGACCTACCTATACATAACGCATGGCCATGAACAATGGTGTGGGGATTGCCTGAGGGAATGGGCAGTGCTGGGTGGAGGAGGGCAAAGGGGGAAAAACTGGGACAACTGTAATAGCATAATCAATAAATTATAATTTTAAAAAAGGAATCACCTGAAGAACTTTAAAATATATTGGTGTCTGGGACCCATTCTCAGAGATTCTCATTGATTTGGTCTGGGATGTTGCCTAGGCATCTGGATTTTTTTTAAGTTTCACAAGAGATTTTAATGTGCTGCCCCTGATCCCCAATTTAAAAACCATGGGAATGAGGTTTGTTTAAACTCATCTTCACTAAGCACACTAAGAGAAGCATGAACATCCACTCAGCTTTCCCAAACCAAAGTTCACCTGGTGGCTGTTACAAAATTTCATGGTAACATGTATCCAAAGAAAATCTTATCTGTTTCTGTTATGATGGAAAATTATCCAAAACTTGGAAATAAAGCAAAATGTCTAGATACATGTCTAAGGGATCCATCCAAGAATTACATAGTTTTCTTTGTTTTTCAACTATTCACTTTTTATCAGGCTCCAGACTCTATGAAGTTTCATGTTTGCTAACTTGGAGATTTTTGTGTGCTAAAAATTTAAATGTTTCCTGTGTAGTAGAAAACTGTAAAAGTTACAGGGTTGGGTTTTTTTTTTTCCCTAGAAGATATTAACCAGCTTTATATCTAATTTAGCAATCTCATTCCAGCATTACTATATATGAATTTTCTTTGAACCAGCTTTGTCACTTGGTGGTTTCCTATGTAATAAGTTAAATAAATCTTTGACATGCATTCACTATATATTTTTACAAGTCATGTTTTTAACTTTTTTTGAAATTGTGCCTTGAAATTATCCATGATCAAATGCATTCAGTGATAGAAGTGAACATCGGGCACTCAAAACGAGTGGAGATTTATCCAGCATGATCATCTCACCATATGGCCAGAAAGCTTCCTCTTTCTGATGTCCTCAGTACATGCTCTCTGTGTGGTTTGTAAAATTCCCCAGGCCCTCTGTGCACAAAGTCTAATCCAAAGTGCTTTTTAAATCCACTCCATATTAATGGTAGTGAATGCCAAATTGAGTAACTGAAGAAGCCAGATTTATATGCTTAGGTAGTTGCAGTCACACTAGTTAACTCATCTTCAGCAAGCAGAGATTGCTTGGGTAAATCTAATTTTACAAATCAGTCTTCTGGTTCCGTTGACATTACACAATCACTTCAAAGACACTTTAGCATCAATTGGAGCTCTCTGCCATCAGCTGGGGCTCCTGATACTTTGGCTAGACTTTTTAGTTTTTTTTGTTCCCAGCCTCTTTGTCAAGTATTTAATGATCTATAAAATGCTAGATTGTAAACTAGGAGCTTTGGTATTTAATAAACCCTGCAGGGAATTCATTTTTTAGAGCAAACAATTTCCTGTGAGTTTCCCAGCTTAACTATTTATTAAGTTGGTATATGGTGATTTGTTTGGAGTGGAATTATGTCTGTAGGTCCTGGTTGCTTCAATGAGAGGCCTCGAAGATGTTATCTAATGGCAAAAAGTATTAGTTATCTCCACAAAAGTGAAATGTAAGTCCAGGATGAATGCTTAAGTTGTTTGATATGAGATTATTAGAGTAATCTGAGAAATAATGTTAGGTTGGCATTTTTTTGGCTCTCTCATCTCTATGAAGCAGACTTTGCAAGTGAGTCACCAAGTTCCTTGGAGTTTGTCCACTTAGGAAATATTCTTCTTGTGTCAAAACACAATGGATCCTTTGATATCAAGAAGCAGATGGTGGTGTTTTCCAGATGGCAAACCTTTCCCAAAAGGGACAAAAAGGTACAATTAGCTCCATCAAAATTTTCACCTCTATGTCTGCCTGTGGTCAGAATGGATATTGAGGAGACATAAAGGATTTGCCCCAGCCACTCAAGAAATCTCAATTCCCATAGCTACAAAGAACTCATTCTTATGTGGGGACCTCAGCTTGTGGCATCAACGCCATAAACACACCTTCACTTCCTTCATAGAGCCAGAGGCCTCAGGTTTGGAAAGGAATGTACACATTGCATGATCCAGTGTCCCTTCTCTTCACTGACTTTCAACACCAGAGTCCATTAGCCTTTTTCGAAGAATAGGAACTCACTTCATCTAAGTTTCTCACCCAGACTTTGGACAGATCTTGTCAAGGTTCTTTATTGAACCAAACTCTTATTTTCTCAAAACTTCCTCCCCATGCTGATGGTTTTGTTCCTTGGAGTCTGTTGTAAATTGTTCTCTGCCAATTTGGTGATTCTCAGTAACCTACCACCCCCAGTAGTTAAAGTATGTGACATTTACAGGTCTCCTCTCCCATGATTTTGAAATTAGGTATTTTGGTATAAGAAAAACAAACCTCAGGATGAATCCTTCCTTCTGTGCAAGTATTTATTACAAATAACACACAATCTTAGTTGGACAACCTGTTCTACCAACACAAAGAAGTACCAGCTTTCTGTTCCTTTGGGCACTCTGAGGAAGCAACTTGCATAAAAGCCTTATCCAGTGAATATATAATATTATAGTAGCAGAATTAAAGTGGTCTAGTAGTCAGAGAAGGTTAAGACTTGAGGTTCTTAAAGTGTATTCTCTGAATCAGCAGTGGGGGTATCACTTGAGAATTTCTTAGAAATGCAAGCTATCAGACCCCACTCCAGAATCACTTACTGCCTCAGAAATCTGAGTTTTAACTAGCCCTCCAAGTAAGAATTAGTAGGCAAGAGCATTCCCAAGCCATAATAGAATGAAGGGCCAAATTTTAGCCTTAGGCCAATAGCATAGTCCTGGACCAACTATGCACACACACAGTTACACACACTCTCACACACATGCCACTAATGGTTCATGAAATGAATTTAAAAGGATGATAAAGTTTGTTTTTTCAAATTTTATTAGTTGCATTTGAAACTCATATTTCAAACTTAACTTCATTCTAAGTAATACTATCTATAAAGTAAGAATTTTTGTGTGCTATGTTTTCTCAATATACATTACAAATAAACAAAGAATATGTACCATATTCTTTGGTACATATGGGAATTCCCCTCAACTCTTTTTCCTGATGCAATGTTTGTGAATTCCTTTTAGTATCTAGTTTACAGTCATCCATACTTGATCAAATATAGCTAAAAAGCCTGTGGGAAGTCATCTCAGGTAGGGTTCCTTTGAAGCAGACACTTAAGCAAGGATTTGTTTGCAAGTGACTTACTAAGGATGTGCTGCTGGGAAAAACTAGAAGTGAGGGGGAGACGCAGGACAGTAAGATGGAGAGGAAGCCAGGCATCGAAGCAATGGCATATGAGTTCCTAGCTTTGGCGTGATCCTGAGAGAATCTTTGGAGTGTCCATTATATGTGTGAAACAGGCCATATAGCAGCTTCCTTCTCACTGTTGACCTGGTCATGTAGGCACAGAAAGCATTTGTTTCAATGAAAATGAGGGCCTTTCTTCTTGGTCTTGAATTCTGTGTGTTCATGCACTCTGGAGTAGAATCATTTTATGTAGCACATAATGAGACTTATTTTTTGTGTGTTCTAGTGGTAGTCCAACATGGATATCACTCTTCTCCCAGAAACCAAGTGAGGAATTCTCCAAAGAGACCCTTCCCTGGACTATTCTGGGATTAATGACAGCATAGCCAATAGGCAGCTTGGAAAACAAACATTTTCATCAGTTCTCTACTAGGTAAGATGAAGGAGGAGACTTGAAAGAAAAAGGCTTCTAGCCAAAGCCCCTACAGCCATCCTTAAGGGGCAGTCATTCCATTCTGACAACTAGCCAGATATGGCTGCCCTAACAGTAGCCCTCAGTAAATACTGGCTAAATGGCTGAACCAGATACTGTGATTTGCTTTGACTATGATCAGGGTAAATGAGATGAGGTTGGTTCTATCCTTCCCTCTCTATCCTTCCCTGTTTCTGCTCCAAGTAAACAATCGGGAACTGTTGTATAATACAAACCTCAGTGCTACATACCCATTCAGCCACATTTGCAAAATAGACAAAGGAAACATTGGCATTTTTGAAAAGGGGGTATTTAGGCATAATCAGTGTTGGTTGTGGCTGGCTGCACTGTTACAATTACAAGATGCCAAAGCTAGTTGCATTGAAATGCCAGGCCACCCCAAACCCATGTCCCTAAAAAACAAAATTCAAGCCAAAGCTGCCTGCCAGCTTTGCTGTCATTAATCCCAGAATAGCCCAGGGGATGGTCTTCTCAGAGAATCAGACTTCCCTTCTCAAAAGAAACAAGATCAGGACTGTATCTGCTTATATCCAAATGTAGGGATATATAGTCCCATTTAGGAATGAGGTGGGATGCGGTGGTTTGGAAAATAAGTAAACCAAGCTTGAAAGGAATTAGGCTCTAATGGTGGTCAGTGCCTCCCCTCAGAGACACAGAGGGTGATGATGCCACTTTTGTGAGCTGGTTGAAATATCTGTCATTGGAGCTGGTTCTTAAGCCAATTTTCTTATAAAGAATGCATTTATAGTATTTTTAACATAGTATACACTGTGACATCAAATATTGAGAACAGTGTGGTGGTGAAAAAGGTTGTCACCTCAGATCAAGATGGTCTCCCAAGTGCTACAGAACCATGTGCTTGCATGTTTACATGGTTTTGTTATGAGATTATCAGTTTCCCGTTGATGCCTGGAAAGCCCTTAGGTCCTACGTGATGATGCACACAAATCCTCCCATTCTGGGGGCATAAGAAGGACCTGTGGTTATTGTTAAAAATGCAGATTTCAGCCCCATCTTCATATATCTCTTTCTATAGGTTTTGTGCCTGGGTGTCTGCATTTTAACAAGCAACTAAAAAGGTTTTGATTCAAGGAGACCTCAGACCATGCTACTGAGAAGCTCTGGTATGAGCACTTGTGATTTATCCATGAATGAGATAATGGGCATAAAATGGATGTAAGGTAGTACATCAGTCATTTGTGGGCCACTTAGTTTTCATATTTGAAAAATAATCTTTTGATTCAAGCATGAAAGTTATTAAAACCAATAGTGCCCATTATGAAAAGAGAAGAAGGTTGAATTTCATGCATAAAAATGTTCAAAATAGAAGAGCAGGGAGCCAAGTCCAGCCCACACTTTAAAGGCCTTATACAACCACAGACACAGCAGATTTAAGAAATGGCCATTTTTAACAATAGAAGTGTAAATAGGACCTTGTTATCTGTTGAAATTATTCTTTGCTCTGGACCTTAGTTTAGCATTAAGATTTGCATCCTCATTCTCACAGGAAGAATTTATGAAGACAATCAGTAGAGTCTCCAATACCCAAAGTCCTCAGTATTTTCTCCCTTTTGAGTTCTAATAATCTTAAACTGGTCTTAGCCTTCATAAACTATTCTTTGGGGGAAATGGAAAATCTCCAGGGTACTTTTCCTGTTAAGCATCTTCCCCTTGTTTCCTGAATGAAAGACTTTGTTTCATGGAAATCAGCCAGTGAGTCCACCAGTCCCCCATCAGGGTGCAGGACACTGTTGCAAGACATTCAGAGTTCATGGCCCATGGAGCTTTCAGTCTGCTTGGGTGGCAAATGCTTCTGGCAAATCTGTAGGTCATGTTGAATGGGCAACATGAACTAATTAATGGCAGGCAGTGCAGCAGAGGATATTATAGGCACAGAGTCAAGCTCCCCAACATGGGGCACTCAGCCTTTTCCACTGACCAGCCCTGCAATCTTGTTTCATTATTGAGTCAAGTTGTACCTCATTCTTTTCATGCTTATTGGGGAGATAATGTGGTTTAGAGCAGCACATACACTTCTGATGCTTGGTGATCTTTTGCACTATGTGATCTGACCCAGTAGGTGTGCAGTGGAGCCTCAGCTCCGAAGTGAGGCTGATGTTGCTGATTTGGTTTTGAGTAACAAAGGTTTGGGGTTCTAAATAACCCCCCTAATTCCTGGTTAATAAAGTTCCTGGTTTGATTCCTATCACATGACAAGCTCTCAATAAATGTCTATTATTGTGCATAATATTTTGACAAGACTTATGTGACATAGGCTGTTGGAACAAATGCAGCAGATTTTTCTTAGTTGAGAAAGTCTGCTACAAACCTGGGGTGAATTCCTATTATTCAGAATAGAAAATGCTCCCAATGCACTTAAGGAATCTTTGGGACTTGTCTCAGCAGCTGTCACTGTGCTTCACTTTTCCCTTTGAATAGGCAGTTTCGGCCTTACAGTTCCATTAACTTCAAGGAGAGATTTTGTTCAGTGAAAATAAAGCATTAGACACATCCTTGATCACATATCATTATAGTTGGGGAAAGAGATGATTAGCCCCTGCCTCCAAATATCCAAGTGCTGGCTCCTTCTAGAAGGTGAGGATGAAAACCCAGAGAAAGTGGGTCACTGCCTCACTGTTAGATTCTGAGTCATGAGGCAAATGAGAGCTTCCACAGTGCAGAGGAGTAATACTGGTTTGTTGCTGTTGTTTTGGCTTTGTTTTTACAACGATGAAAGGTCTAGGTCTAAGAAGTATATTCCTGTTCCTTGAGTTTGACCAGGGCTGTAACATAACAACATAGTGAAATGGAGTATATAGGTGCAATACTAATCTTTAATATCGATCAAAGCTACAACCCATTGTGAAAAAGTAGCAATCATGGGATGTGTGTGTGTGTGTGTGTGTGTGTGATGTTGCAGCTGCAAAGTGTAAAAAGCAAAAATAGGCTGAAATATAAAAGAAAGTGACAAAGCTACAGTTACTATGGGAGATTTGAATACACAGAAATCAGTAAATCAAGTTGACTCAAGATTTAATGGGACTTGAATAATAAACCTTCCTTTTAGGCCTGATTTGATATAGGTAGGTAGCTAGATAGAGTCAAAGATAGAATAGACTTCCTTTTCAAAAACATGTTAAACATTCTCAGAAATTGGTCATGTGTTAGGGTACAAAGGAAATCTCACCAATTTCAAATAGCAAAAATCACGTGGGTCACTTTCACTGACCATAAAAATAAAATTCCAAAACAAACAAAAAAAATGTGTATTATTTAATTACAAAAAATGTGCATTATTTAAATTTTAAAATGTATACATTCAAATAACTCTTCAATTACAGAAGGAATTAAAAATGAAATTTAAAGCTATTTAGAAATAAATAATAGAAGTCATATTATATTCCAAAACTTATAGGATAGGGCCACAGTAACACAGAGAGGATAATTTGTAGCAATAAGTATACTGTACCCAAAACAAGAAACATGCAAAATAAATGAATCTTTTGTTAATTCAAGAAGATATAAAAAATAACAACACAATGATATATCTTAGGAAGAAAATAGAACTAAAAATAAAAATAAAGATAAGGGGAAAAAAGAACCGGAGATTAGAAACATAGGTGGAGATGATAAATAATATCAAAAGCTGGGATACACTGAGATGTTCCTGTCAAAACACTCCATATTATTTTCCAATATGTAAATGAAGTTAAAAGTAAAATATTTCCAATTTTCAATTAAAAGACAAAATATCCACAAAAGGTGCTTTGAGAAAAATATGCTTTGAAAATGACCCAAATTCCTGATCTGAAATTCATCTGTGTGTCCATAGTTACCTCTAAGCTTGTTTCTTAATCTACAGAGTAGGAATGGTAATAATACGCACACCATGTGTCATATAAGGTTTATGTTTGTTATTATATGAAAAGCCTTAAAACAGTGCCCTGCAAAGAATAAGTCCTTGATAAGTGTTGGTATAATTTTTATTAATAATTAAGAAGAATTATTAGGTTGCATACCTTCTATATAAAGTTCCTTTGTTCTTCTTTGGGCTTTATTGAATACAGTGAGTCTTTAGTAAACTTTTGCTGAATTTTATTGAGTCTCTAATAAGCTTTTGCTGAATTTCACCAGCAGTGTGAACAGGAGATCACCCCTGCAGAAGCTTCGTTTGGATAATTAGTGGTGTGGGGAGATATCAAGGTGTAGATTTCAGCTCTCTGTGATAACTCAGCAAATAGGTGTTGAAATATATGAGTGTGTTGGTGTGTTTTATTAGTTAAAAGGTGAAACATGGAGAGAATTATACCTTTCCCAAGAATTTCTTGACCTATGGTGCTGGGACTAATGGCCATCGTTCCCAGCAAAGTAGCCATCTAGATCTACACCCCCTTATATATCAAAAACACATGCTCCTCTCCTCTTCCTAGGTCTTAACTCATATTTGAGTTCAGACTCTGCATTGAGAAAGCAGTCTTAACCTAATGCATGTAAATGAGTAAGCCCCTTGATAAGGGAGAAAGGGTCATCTCCGGAATCCATCTGCCCTATGTCCATTGTGGGTCTCAATAAATTTGCATGCAACCTTAGAAAATGAAGAGCTTTACAAATTACACTCGACATCAAGGAGTAACTGAAACCTGCTCATTTTGTACCACATACCTCAATATGACAGACCCTCAGAGGATTCTGTGTCTGATACAAACAGTCCAGGGAGGCATCTGGGGCTGAGATCCTTGGTTTGCAGGTGGTCACAGAAATTGGGAATCTTTGTGAGAGCTGTGTGAGCACCCCAGAACCTTGCAATTAATCACATAAATTAAATATGATTTGCAGTCCTAAAACCCTGTAGGAATTATCTATCAAAGGCAAATTCATGTATATATTTTACACTTTGCATCACTTCTTGTTTTACAATATGGTTGAAGAAATACAAACACTATCACAGGAAGCCCCAGGAAACAGGAATTCTACAGTCAAATACAAACAGAAAAAAAAAAAAAAAAAAAAAACACCACACATGTGTCTATCTCCAGGAAATATTCAATGATTTGTGGATATGAAAGACTGATAAGAAATGCTTTAAGGATATCTGTTTAAATTTATTTAGCCTAGAGTTCAGCAAATGTTTTCTATGTAGAACCAGGGAGTAAATATTTTCAGCTTTGAGGGGCATGTTGATCTTCTGTAACCAGGCAACTCTGCCATTAAGTACTACGCTTATCAGGGTGATCATCTCTTAAATTATGTAAATGTCTGATTACTATGCTGTACACCTGAAACTAATTTAGATGTCAACTATAATTGAAAAAATAAAAATAAATCAATTGATCAAAAAAAAAGGAGTCATAGACAATAGGGAAGCCAATGGGCATGTGCGTGCTTCAGATAAATTTTATTTATGGACTCTGAAACAGGGTTTTGACATAATTTTTATGTGTACAAAGTATTCTTCTTGAGTATTTTTAACCATTTAAAATGTAAAAATACACCTTTTGCTCATGACCAGTACCAAAACAGGCAGCGAGCTAGATTTGGCCTTAATTCCATGAAGCACCCTAGTTGGGCCTTGTCCCCACCTTACCTGGTGACACTTATTAACGTCCCCAAAGATAGGAGCTCCTATAGGTCAGAGCCACTCAAAATGTAGTCTGGGACCGACAGCACCAGCATCAGCTGAGAGCTTGTTAGAAATGCAGAATCTAACCCCACATCAGAGTAACTGACTCAGAGTCTCTGACAGTGGGACCTAGCAATCTGTTTTAATAAGCTTCCAGTAAATCTGATGCCTGTTGAAGTTTTAGAAGCATTGCCCTAGACCACACAAGGAAAACTGCTGACTTGGGACCATTAAATGCCACCTGGCGGTATTAGAACAGTTCATTCAGTCACTCATTCAGTAAATCAATTAACATGAATTGAACATCTACTAGGGGCCAGACCCCTAAACACTGGTGACTTGAAATAATTAATAGAATACTGTTGGCCCTTAATGGATGGGAGATGTCTTTCATCAGAGCCCCAGGGAATAGTTTTGAGTGGCTCTGCTTCTTATTTCTGCATTTACTCAGCAGGCTTTGCTGGCTAGGGCCACACTCTCAGCTCAGGCAACACACAGGATGGAGGTTTAATGCACTAATATGAGTGAAGTGTTCCACATTGCCTAGATAATAAATGCCATTTCACTATTAACATCCTTTCAGCTACTGAAATTACCATTAAGTTCTGTCTCTCAGAATGTTAATATGCTGGGCTCGGGTTTTGTGGGACAAGTTATCAAATACTAGCATTAGACATCCCAACAGAGGATTTGAATGTGTGTCCCATGCCTGCTGTCTCTCCATTCTTATTAGGAGGGGAGATATTGCTTTTACAGCTTTGAAAGGCTGTGCATTTGAGATCTGTCAGACTCATCAGCCTTCCTCCAAAATCTCAGACATGCCCCCACACTTTAGAGCAGGACACAGATGTGGGAGCTTCTGGGGAAACCATGAAAACAAGGGTATTCACCACATGGCTTCTCTGCCACCTCCCCAGCTGCCCATCAGCCAGCTCCTCATAGGGTACTGTCACCTTGAAGCCAAAGGGCCCAATAACTGTTCTTCAGGTGCTGAAAATAGCAACTTTGAGAGGAAATTACCAAGGAAACATGAGATCAGAGAGAGAGAACAAGAGAGGAGAGAGAGTGTACAAGCAAGTGAGAGCAAGAGTGAATACGAGTATCCATTAGCAAACAGACCTGGAGGAGTAGGAAACTGTAACAGTCTTACAGGTCTGAAAGCACACAGACTTCTGCCTTCTAATACTCTGACCTATTAATTGGAAAGGTCAGTTGTTTGCTTAGACTGAAGGAAGAAGTTCCACTAAGGAAACTGTCAGCAAAATACAAAGAGGGAGAAGAGGATGAGAAGATGTTCTTGTTTGTCACTATGTGATAATCCCATGACAGGTGCTGCTGAGGGACTGGAGGCTCAAGCACTCTGCTGGTTTCCCTGGTTTCAGGCTTCCATGAGTGCTCAGCATGCCTCCTGCCCAGCGGTTAGTAATGGAAAACTAATTAATAAGCGTTGGATTTGTTCCACTCTTAGCAAAGGATATATAGGCTTATCCAGAATGAGCAAGGCTTTATCAATATTAAGCCCCCACATCCTTACAAACAATGTAGATCTGAGCTTCTTATAACATAACCTCTCAATAAGCCTGTGAGACTGGTATTATTTGCCTTGTTGAGAAAACTGAAGTTTAGAGCCAGTGATAAACTTGCCCAGAGTCACCCAGCAACTGAGTGCCAGAGCTACCAGCCCAACCATGTTTTCTGATAGCCAAGCCTTTTTCTACTCCAGGGAGCTTCAGCCCTCAATCTACTCATTGTTTCCATGATCTACCATTTTGTTCTGGAGGATCGATCCCAGTCACTCAGGGGACATGGGAATTGTGCTTCTATTCATCTTAAAGTTCTGGAGTGTCTTGGGATGAGTTTATTCTAATTTCTGTTTCCTAGACCCCTAAATTCTAAAGTGGAGGCCTGTATTTAAATAAAACACAAAACATTCAAACCTATACATGAAATCACCTGTACATATTCTGGTGGCAGCCTGTATTTCTAATTTCTAAAGTGGAGGCCTGAATTTAAGCAAAACACAAAATATTTAAACCTTTACATAACAGCACAAGTACATATTCTGGTGGCCAGAATAGGTGTGCAAAAATTAGCAGGCTCATGGTTTGATGCCCAGTTGGTATTTTAAATGACTGCCCATAAAACTAATCTATCTTAAGCTTACTACCTTTCTTTTTAATGTCACTAGTAGAATGCAGCCCTGAAGTTTTTTTCTTCTTTTTTACTATGATTCCATATTTGATGTTTTGCCCAAGACTCACTGAGAATAAAAGAACCATGAAATCTATTATCTCCAAAGAAGTTTTACTTTAGGATTCCTCCTACCTAGGAATTCTGAATAGTCTGTGTTACTTCACAAATGTGGTAAATGTGAAAGATTCTAACAATATGTACTAAATTAGAATAGCAGAGAAATTTCACCTTAGCTGTCAAGAAAACACTGTAGCAATGGGCCTGGGAGCTGGGGTCATAGAGCCACCTTCTGCAGGCTCACGGCAAGGGCCTGCCTCTGTGAACTTTGGCTTCCTTGCCTCCCAAAGGGTATGTTCCTCATTATTTTCATTTTATTTTTCCAAAAAAGCTTCTCATACAAATCATTATAGCAGTAATAATAATAATAATAATAATAATAACAACAACAATAATAAAAACATGGTATTGCTCCAAAGCCCTAAATCTAATTTCCTCTCCCAGCTTCAGTTTTTAATGTAAGGACAAACATAACTTTGTTTTTCAGTTAGGAAATCCTGTTTCTATGAAATGCCTCTATTCCATTTTAACTTCCCTCAGGCCTTTATTAGTGGAATACCAGCTGCTATAACAAAACAAACCCTCACATTTCAGTAGCATAGCACAATAGAAGTACATTGTCACCTCATATGAAGGTTCAGGTCTTTCTAGTCAGCTACCAAGTTTCTTTCAGGCATGGATTTGGGGGGCCCAATTTCCTGCTGTGTCATGGGCTGGCCATCCTCCAGAGCTCTATTTTTCCTGGCAAAGGGAAAAGAGGGGGTATCAAAGGAATTCCTGCTTTTGAATTATGTTAGTCTGGCAGGTACATACAGAATTTTGACTACAACTCATAAACCATTTCTAGTCACATGCCACCACCTCCTTGCAGTGCGGACTAGAAATGTAATTCCCAACTGGGAAGCCTTTTCCTAGAGACTGTGCCCTACCATGAAGGGGGGAAGGGTAAATTCTGGTGCATGGATGGCCTTCTTAGCCACAAGACACAAGCCCGTGCCTTCTAGAGTAGTGCTACTCACAGAGAAGTTTTTATCATTATCAAATAGTTATCTTCCTGAACTCTTCATTGATGGTCTTTTCTTGGGACGTGATTTCCTTTGGGAGGCCTGCTGTGACCCATGCGCACCTGTGGTATGTTCCCAAATAGAATTAGCTTCACACTGAATAATCTAATTTCGTTATTTCCTTCCCATCTTTCCAATTGCACTGTAGTTCTGTGACAGCAATGAATTTGCCTGCCCCATTCATCATCATATTTTTAGTGCCTGACATTATCCTGCCATATTACAGGTACTCAATAAATATTTGAGAAGGAAGGCAGCATAGGAAAAAGAATGGAAAGAAGAAGAAAGGAAAGGGTGAAGAGTGGGGGACTGGTTAGCTCTGGAGGTAGCTCAGTCAGGCTACCTGTAATTTGTACCATAGGGGATTTCTTAAGAGTAACCAAAAAATGGGCTGGCCACATGTCAGGGCCAAGGACCCATGCCTCTTTGAAGAAATAGTTGTCCACCCCTATATAAGTGCTCTTGGTAATCTCTGATAGAAATTTAAAAAGACTAACCCTGACCAGTGTGGCTCAGTCAGTTGGATGACATCACCCCACAAAGCAAAAAGTCACCAGTTTGATTCTCTGTCAGGGCACATGCATAGGTTGCAGGTTTTGTCCCCACTTGGGGCATGTATGAGAGGTAACCAATAAGTGTTTCTCTCTTGTATTGATGTTTCTCTCCCTCTCTTTCTCCTAACTGTACCCTCTCTCTGAAAAGTAAACAAAAAATTAAAAATTTAAAAGAACTGAAAAAGACTTTCTTAAAGATTTTCTGTCTTTTGTTACTAAATGCCTCTAAATAAAATGGAATGTTACTCAGCAACAAAAAAGAATTAACTATTAATACATGCTACAACATGAATGAATCTCAAAATAGTTATGCTAAGTGAAAGAAGTGAGGAAAAACTAGTACATATGGTATCACTCTATTTACATAAAATTTTAGGAAATGCAAACTAATTTTCAGTAACAGAAAGCATATAAGCAGTTGTCTCAGTCTGGGGTAAGGTGTTAGGTGGTGGTGGGTATGTTCACTTTCTTAATTGTGGTCAAGGTTCTTTGGGTATATACATAAGTCATACTTCTCAGATTATATACTTCAAATATGTGAGATTTACTGTATGCCAATTATATTTAATAAAGCTGTTAAAAAGAAAAATAAAGAAATGTGAGATTTAAAAATACTAACCAGAACCGCTTCCCTCCATCCCATCATTCCTAATTCTTGGGTGGTCTGTATCTTAGAAGATACTTCATAAGTAGACAGGTATCTTCCTCCATGGTAATGTTGGCAAGTATGCATTCATGGTGTCTGTTGGAGAAACAGCATAATTCTCTTGACTCCTGTTTGAGTAAGTCTTCCAGTGCAGAAGATGACCGAATCATGGAAATGGAGTTTGGGCCACTTATATCTTCCATTTATGCACATCTACATATACACATATAAGCTCTTACATGTTAAAATCTGCTTCTTCCTAGGTTCTGTGGCCAAACCCATTACTGACCCCCACAGCCCAGGCGCCCAGCCAACCCCTACCACGACCATGGCCGAAGATGCAGACATGCGCAATGAGCTGGAGGAGATGCAGCGAAGGGCCGACCAGCTGGCTGATGAGGTGAGGGATGGAGAATGAGAAAGGAGCAAAAGACAGGGGAAAGGTGTGAAAAGTGCTACTTCTAATGTCTCAATTAAAATTAACACACACACACACACGCCTGGGGTAGTATAGCTGTACTTCCTCTATGCCTAAGGCCTCTGCAGACAACCATGGGTTAATTATAAAACCTACATACAAATTAATGTCTTAGCCCAAACTCTCAGTTTCTAGAAATCTAAAGAGCCAACATCCTCTAAAGTAGCTATGTCTTTGGGTGTCTTACCCTTAGTAGTGTGCTGGAGCTGGCTCAATTCTGAGAGCTGATTGTCACATTTTCCAGAATTTTGCAACCTGGTATTAAAATTGAATTATATAAACTAAGGATTAAATAAATAATATTAAAATCAAAGGTACTAAATACTCAAAACTCATCACTTCCTAATCATTTTACTGCATTTTACCACTATCTATGCTCTCAGATTACTTGACATGTTTTTGGTCTGTAGTGTGGAGATACAATATAATGGTGTGTTACCAGGAATCTTCCCAAGTTCACCGTCAGTGACACCATATATACTTACAAATCAGACAGGGTAAGAGTATTTACACTGTGGGAATCTGCAAACACTACAAATCAGGGCTGGACTCATTGTTTTGAGGATTGTCTAGTATTTGAAAACTAAAATTCTCTTCTGTAAAGAAGCTCTTGTATCATTGGCAAATGAGTAAAGTTTTAACATATGTCTTCATTGTTTCACTTTCCTCTTACTTATTAACATAAATTAAAATATCAACCAGGGTTCATGCCAGAAATAACTTGTTCTGCTCCACTTAGCTATGGGCACAGAGGTCAGTACAAATCAACAAAAGCTTTCAGGGAGAACCAATTGGTTATATGGAATTTCTAATAAAGAGTATTGTGTATTTTTACTTGTAAATTTTGTGCTACTCATCATTTATAAATTAAATTTCATATATACTTATATTTTTTTCTGGAAAGCCAGATGTTAAACACTTGCCAGCATGCCACTGCCTGCAGCCATTCTATTCCAAACAGCAGTCTGCTCACAGCTCTTCCAGGAAATTTAACATTCTTCATGTTTTGCAGAATCTTGTCCCAAATAAGTTTGTCACCGGAAAGCATAGCTTTGAGGAGTCACACAGGTTGTTAGATACTAGTAGTTTGAAAAGGATGAAGAAAAAAGTAACAACACAGTACCTGATGACCCAGACTTCCATCTCATTTTTTCTTATCTAAAGATGAAGATAATTACTATGGCTCTCTCCTCCTATAGGCTAGTTACTTCAAATATGCTTGATTTTTTTTCACCCTAAGGTGGACAGCTTAATTTATTTTGATAAGAACTGCTAATTGTGTTTTTAGGAGCTTTCTAAGAAACTCAATTTATTTATTTTTTTAAATTAAATTTTATTTTAATTGTTGTTCTTATACAGTTTTCTGTTTTCTACTCCCATCCCGTCCCTCC